>CAHIKZ030005529.1:1197500-1277500 GCA_903632075.3 Acanthosepion pharaonis | reverse complement strand
GTGTGTAAATATAAAAGTGAACATAGAAGTCAACACTTAGAGGCGACAGTCTGTTTCATGCTACATGCAATCGTCAGGCCATATATATATATATATATATATATATATATATATATATATATAAAAAACAAAACTTTTGTCCTACAAAATTTAAATATGATTTGAAAATGACAGAACGTATTCTTTTAAAGGGACATTTTCCCCCAACACATTTTTAGAAAGATTATTTGGAACAACAATTATCAAATCCGATGAAAGCGGAGAGGGGTAAATAAGGAACCACGACTACAATAAATTTGTCACTAAAAAACAAATGAATTGATGTAAATAAGACCTAGTTACCACAAAACAAAACAAAAATTACATACGATGCACCCATGAGATCCAGAGAACGAAGAAAGTCCTCTTTTTTCCTGTACAAATTCGGTCGATGAAGCTTGATGTAAACAGCTTCTAAAAACCGTAAATGTTTAAACGACTGAGTCCTGCACAACACCTTAAATGCTCCGTCAACAAATTCGATAGCGCAACCCGGGTTGTTAATCAAATGAAGTCCAGTTGCTGACTGAGTCAAGCGATTACTGTTACAAGCTCCACTGTGTCTTATATATGCAGACACGTTGGTTCGGCCAACATCATCGACCGAGAACGACATTTAAACTGATAATTTACGAAAATATTTTGCAGATAAGGCAAACCATAATTATAACACCGGAATAGTATTAATTACAACACACAACTTGACAGAAGAAATCATACACGTCGATAACCTATCAGCAATTTCTGATTTCCCCTATTCAACCATAGCAGTTTTAGTTTAATCTGGACAAAGACCAAGTCCAAAAACCACAGGAGCCTTAAAACGTTTCAACAACATTCTGCGGATAACAATTGTCAAGGAAAATATTGTAAATGTTTGCCAATTCCTTCTCCAAATTAAAAGGCGAACATATCATCAAAGCAAGGTGGAAAAAGGTAGAACTTAAATTAATCTTCCGTTGCTTTGGAACAAAAGAATTCCATTTGGTGTACAAGACAATAAATGTGTGCCTATGATATCCGCTGGTAATAAACGATCCCTGCTCCCTTTCAACCAGTACATTCAAAAACGGTAACGCAGAAACATTCTCCAGTTTCATGGTTAATCGGATCGAGAGAATTAAACTTAAGATGAAACTCCTCTGCCTCTTCAAAAGAATTGTAAACAGAAAAAGTATCAATCACATAACGTAGGTACATAGATGGCGTATGGCAACTTTCAAATAAATTATGTTCATAAAGTCCCACAAAAGCCAATTCAGGGCCCATATGCCATCAATCTTGGAATATATAATTTTGTTAAAAATAAATTTAACACCCTCAGTGGATAAATGCATGAACTCCAGAAACAAATTTTGTGTAATACGAGAACTTTGTTAAAAAGGGTACAGATTTGTAATGTTTCCTGAAGAAAAACATTAGTGAACAAGCTAAGGATATACAAAAAAACGGTTAGTTTGTCCGTCGAATACAAATCGGAATGTCTAATAAATTGGGAAAACCGAAATTTAAATCTGACCCCGTCTTTAATAACTCGGTTAACATTTAGCCATTTCATGCTACAGCGAGCCCACATTGAAATAAAATACTTCTAAAGGAAATACCCTCCTTATTTACCTTAGGTAAACTATACATACGCAGGCGTTGAGACACTATAGGTCTTATACAATCCTACATCAATTTCTGTGTATACAAGTAAGTTATTGAATTTTACATGTAGACCTGGCAAATTTCTGTTATAATCACTGGTGAACATTATTTTTCATTTGGCCAAATTGAAAGGACGTAGCATGCGATTGTGTCGACACTTGAAACTGAGATTTCTTGTAAAGATGTTGTGTGGTCACAAAGTGGGGAATCAATGTATATTTTCTCTGATTTTCAGGCTTAGATTTTCATTTCTATTATTTAATTTTACTTTTAGACCTGGCAAATTTTCAGATATAATCACTGGTGAACATTATTTTTCATTTGGCCAAATTGAAAAGAACCTTGATTTTAAAATTGCGAACGGCAGGAGCACAGATTACTCGGTCAATATATGTCGAATGTTTAATATTTTCATTAGCATTGGCTATCTTCTATACTGAGTATTATGTTAATTCTGACCATATTCCGGCGGTTTGTTCCTGCCAAATCAGAGTCATTTTTTATACTAAAAAGGGATTGAACTCAAGGACACAAGATGACAACATCACTTTGCTACTAAACAGTTAATCAGGGTGATTGAAAATTAATTCCTTATTTCATGTGTGATGGACGCTCCGGTCCTGTGAAATGTATAGTTAGACGGAAGAGTCCATTGTACATAAAATAGTGAGTTACTTTTCAATCCCTGTGTATATATTTCTAAACCGTCCAGTTACTGCAATATTTTTAGCCTGTAATTCCAACATCTGATGATTTCGATATTTCGTTATGAAGTATCCAGATCAAGTTGTGAAGCAAGAAACACTGGTTTTAAAGGAACGAAGAGGAATCAGCATTATAAGGGTAATAATAACACAAGGACCAACGAGACCTGAGGATCGACTGAGAGCACTTGGCGAAACGTTGTAATGGTAATAATAATGGTAATGTTGAAATAAACCATTTCCTTATAGATAATTCTTCGTGTTCATTAACCGAAAGTTAGTGTTATTGTCACTTAACATTTATAAAATATGTCTATTAAAAGAATATCACAAGAAAATAGTTTACACAAACCAACTTATTGTTATCGTTCTTTCTAATATTTATAGCTTCTACCTTACTAAATGCAGGGTGTCCATAACGTTCGTGTGCACTTTTAAAAATATAACTTTATTTGTATTTGCGAAAGAAATAATCTGTAAAAAAAAGTTATAAAATTTAATGTACCTAGTTTTAAGTATAGCTAAAATAACTAATGTGATTTCAGACATTACTGTAAATCAGTTGGCAAATGTTTTCCGTCAACTGCAAAATCGTATTACCCTTTGTATTGCTAATGATGGACGACATTTGGAAACTTAAATAAAATTTCAATAAAAGCTTAAAAAATATAGATTTACTACTTTCTAATCCTTTTTACAAATTATTTCTATCGCAAATATAAATAAAGTTATAGATTTGTTAAAGTGCACATGAACTTTATGGACACCTTGTATTTGCTACAAAATGATGCGAAATATCAACCTCTTTTCTTTTCTTTTTTTTTTTTTAACATTCAACCCCAAGCAAGGCGGGAAGCCACTAGCACGCAAGGTGTTACAGAGAGTTGGAGAGAGAACAAAGTGGAGTGATAGAGAGGATGAAAAAAAGGTTAGAAGATAGATCAGGGCATATGGTGACGTCGATTGACATTATATTTGAATAGTTGGAGATTATAGCTATCAAAGAAACAAAAATGGGGAGAGTGTTCCACAGGCGAGAAGTGCGAGACATGAAGCTACGGGAGTAGAAGAGACGGCTAGATTTGACAGTTTCGACAGTGAAAAGGTGAGAGCGAGATGCCAGCCTAGCTGAACACTTAAATTCATGAAGTCTGGGAAGCAGCAAAAGCAGCTCACCGGAACAGTTATCGTGAAAGTATTTGTAAAAAAGACAGAGGGAGGCAACGGCACGTCTGTTAGAGAGAGCGGCTGCAGACGAGATGCCAGATCAGGGCCAAATGACATTATTTTCTTTTTTAGTTATATACGATAACAATGTTTTAGCTTTAAGCAGCTGTTGGAAGACTTCAAGTGACCTGCTTTTTAAAGTTATGATTCTGTTGGGCCAGTCTAAGAGATTATATGAAGGTGATTCTTTTCGAAGACCTACATGATGTCATTTTAATAACTGATCTGAGACATTGCCGATCGAGCTGAACGCCGTCAATGAATCGAATTGTCGTGGATGAAATGAACTTATCTTGAAGTTTGGGTCAAAATATCTACCTGTAAATTCGCCATTCCTGCAAGCTACGTGATGTTTTTTATACAATTAATTTGGAATTTCGTCTTTCCTTTTATATTATTTCATATTTTACTCTCTCATATTTTCCGCGGATATTTCCGCCATTACTATTGGGTTGGTGCATAATTATCAGGCGCATTTGAAGACGAGTTATTTGTTGAAATTTGAGGTTTTGGTTCCTTTTTTATGTTTTTTATTTCATTTTTTGTTATTTTATTTTCAGTTTATAACAGAACGAGTAGATAATCATACGCTCAAGAAAAATCACTTAAAAATGTTATTGTTGAATTATGTTTCTTTTTCATAATCATATTGTTTAAAAACGCCTGATAATTATGCACCAACCCAATAAATTTCACTTTTAATCTATGTCTAATATTTCCGTCTATCCATTTATCTATCTTTCTCTTTATATATATATATATATATATATATATATATATATATATATACTGCGTGCCAAATTAACATCAAGGTAAATTTTTTTTCTAATATTTCAAAAACCGTCCAATCAATTCACAGAAAATTTTCACAAAATGTTGGCAACACTGACCTGCACAATCACTAAAAATTTTCGTACTGGTCTGCCCAATGTAAACAAACTGGCGCCATATTTGTTATCGGCACGGTGAATTGACCGTGCCAAATTATTAGAAAAAGTTTAAGAATTTAGTGAAAAGGTGGGCCGTAAAAGCAGTTTAATTGATGCTGAAAAGAAAACTATCACCTCAGAAGTCTCAAAAGGTAAATCTACCGTAGAAATTTCTAAAATGATAGGGAGGTGTCATCAAACAGTGAAAAGGTTCACCGCCGACCCTACGCAAGTACGTAAAAGGGCAGATAAAGGCAAGCCAAAGGTTATTTCACGTCGTCTCATGTCACGACTTAAACGAGAGGCCACGAAGCACCCTGGAATTACCAGTCAAGAGCTTTTCAGTACAATGGGGATCCTGCTGTGTCTTAAAATACTCAGTGTCGGTATCTGAAGGAAATAGCAACAACAGTCAAACCTGTATCGAAGCCTCCGTTGACGAGAAATCACATTCAAAATCGATTGGAATGAGCCGAGGACAATATGAAGATTGACTTCTCTAAAGTTTTGTTCACAGACGAAACTCGAGCAACATTTGATGGGCCAGATAGATGGTGCAAAGACTGGGTAATGAACGGACAGAATCGCCATCAGCTTTTGAGACGCCAATCAGCGTTTGACGCCAACAAGGCAGTAGAGGCATAATGATCAGGGGTGGTATTATTGGAAATACATTAGTGGGCCCATGGAAAGTACCAGATGGCGTCAAAATGACTGCTGATGCATACATAGCGTTTATGAAGGAGCAGCTTGAACAGTGGATGAGAAGGCAAAGAGTTGCCTTCAGAAGGGCCATTGTTTTTATGCAAGATAATGCTCCCTCACATGCTGCTCACAAGACTACTGAATATTTGAAACAGTTAGGCTTCGATGGACCTCGAAAATGAAGTGGCCAGCAAATTCTCCGGGTTTGAACCCAATCGAAAACCTTTGGAGCATTATGAAGCGAAGACTGTACGCCAACGGACGATAATTCAGGAGCGACGCTGAGTTGTGGGAAGCAATTCTTGACATATCTCGCGGCATTTCAGCAGATGACATCCTACAATTAACAAATTCTATGGATCGTCGACTTCTTCAAGTAATTTCAAAACAGGGAAAACACATTCCGTATTAATTTGTTTAAAACTGAACCTTTCTTTGTATCTGTTATTATTTGTTTGATTATCTTATTTATTAGCTTCTCTTGATCATAAACATTCACGTGCAACATTAATAAACGTTTTGTTTGCTCAATTCTGGGAATTTTACAAAACCTTTCTAATATTTTGGCACGTCCAAATCACCGTGCTGATAACAAATATGGCGCCAGTTTGTTTACATTGCGCAGATCAGTAAGGACATTTCAGTTATTGCGCAGGTCAGTGTTGCCAACATTGTGTGAATATTTTGTGTGAATTGATTAGACAGTTTTTGAAATATTAGAAAAAAAGTTATCTCGAGAATAATTTGGCACGCAGTGTATATTAACCAGTCATTTCTTGCCCCAGTCAGCTACAGATTGGAGGTCCTTTTCGGAACAAAAGTCCAGGTTAGTTTTGTCAGCGATAGAAGATTTGCTATTTAGGGAAGAGTAACTAGTAGTATCGCCTGTATAGATGACTACTTGGGAACTGATAACATCGGGGACATCGTAAATGAAAATAAGGAACAGTGTAGGAACAAGGATAGAGCGTTGGGGAACACCTGCGTTCGTAAGAAAGGAACTGGAGGAGCATCCGTTAAGGACGCCCTTCATTATCCGGTTTCACAAGAATGATTGTATTAAGTCAAATAATCGTCCTATAATGCCGTATCCCTGAAGTTTGCGTAGGAGGCCAACATGCCAAACCCTATCAAAATCTTTAGAGATATCTAGTGTTACGGCACGAGTTTCTCCGTTATTGTGAAGTGTTTGGCAAACAAATTCAGTTATGTTCGTGAGCACATCAGCTGTTTATTGCTGGTAATATTTTTCTTCAACAATGTATTGCTGGTAATATTTTTTCTTCAAAAATGTATTGCTAGTAATAATGTATTGCTGGTAATAATTTATTGCTGGTATTAAAAACTATTTTTACAGTTTCATAGTGTTTTGACCCCAGTTGGGGGGGTAACTATTGACCCATATTTGAGACTCTGGCAGGTGCTACCACTGTACGTCAGGGTGGACCTGGGAGCACCAGCAATTAAGAGGTTGTTCCATGCCCCTAAGAACATCCTTTTCAGAGGCCTTGATGTCGGACTTAGTTTGTCGTCTTACTCAGGACGCTTGATGTAATTTAGTGTCTTAAAAGAACAGGGACGGGTTTGGGGCTTAAGTATTTGCCCATAGCCGGGACCCTAACAGGTGCTACCACCCCGAGTAAGAGTGGATCTGGGGACATCAGCACTTAAGAGGTGGTTCCACGCTCCTCAAAGACTCCTGATCAGAGGCCTTGCTGTTGAATGTAATTTATCGTCTTACCCAGGACGCGGATGTAGTTTATCGTCATACCCAGAGAAATTCCTAAAATATCACTCTGGTCATATTAATTTTGCTTTCAATTTAATATCAAATTCATTGGAGTTAGGGGATGCCGCTATACCCGGGCAACCTATGTCACCCCTAGTGGGTCATTTAATCCTCAGAGATGAGCGATATTGTTTCGGCATCTGATGTTTCAGACTGAGCCAAAAGTGTATCTTCAAGTAATTCATCAATAGTAGACGCTGATATTCAACGAAATTTAATGTAACAGAAAATGTTCAAATATTCAATAGTAATGGACTGTATGACCTTATCGCTTACATTTGTTTCCATCTTTATAACGACAGAAACCGATTCGTTTTTTTTTTTTTTACCACTCATTAAAAATATAAACGGTTGCCTAAAACGTTTCATCCATTTTGACGAGTCATTTAAAGTCTGTAAGACGAACAATGTTATTTATCTAAATGAATTGATCTTACATTAAATTACTTTTAACTCAGACCGGTGACTAATGTAGAGAACGAGACGACACAATAACGATAAAAGAGAAAGAAAAAGTGTAATTGAGTCAGACGAGAAGAACGAAAACGAGGCAACTATTTTGTATCAAATGTTTCTAAAATGAAAACAGAAAAATATGGTAGAATGAAAGAGGAAACAAAGGAAGCTAATGATTACCAAGGATTTTAATGAGAAGGAAAGAAAAAAAGAGAAAAAGAAAAAAAGAAAAGAAAAGCGGATGTCAAGATGAACAAGGAAATAAAAGGAATGAGTATAAAGATAAAAGTAATATAAAAACTTTTGAAGAAGAAAACAGAAAGTAAAGTGATACAAAAAGAAAGAAAAAAGAAAAAGAAAGACGGAATGAAAGACGCAATGAAAAGAAAAAAAACGATGGTCTAGATGAAGAAATAAAAAATAAATAAGTATAAAGATGAAAGGGAAGTTTAATAAAACTCTTGATGAAGTATCAAGATATTAAAGTGATGTCGACAGAAAGAGAGAAAGAAAAAAAGAAAGAAAGGAACATAAAAGAAAGAAAAGCGAATGTCTAGATGAAACAGGAAACAAAATGAATGTGTCTAAAGCAAAAAAGGAAAACTCTTGAGTAAAAAAGAAAGAAAGTAAAGTGATGAAGAAAGAAAGAAAAGAAAGTAAAGGGGAGAAGACAGAAAGAAAAGAAGAGAAAGTAAAGTGATGAAAAAAGAAAGAAAAGGAAGTTAAGTGAAGAAGAAAGAAAGAGAAAAGAAAGAAAGAGAAGAAAGTAAAGTGATAAAGAAAGAAAGAAATAAGAGAAAATAAAGTGATGAAGAAAGAAAGAAAAGAAAAGAAAGTAAAGTGATGAAGAAAGAAAAGAAAGAAAGAAAAAAGTAATGTCATGAAGAAAGAAAGTAAAGAAAGAAAGAAAAGAAAGTAAAGTGATGAAGAAAGAAAGAAAAGAAAGAAAGAAGGAAAGGAAAGAAAGAAAAGAAATTAAAGTGATGAAGAAAGAAAGAAAGAAAAGAAATTAAAGTGATGAAGAAAGAAAGAAAGAAAAGAAAGTAAAGTGATGAAGAAAGAAAGAAAGAAAGTGATGAAGAAAGAAAGAAAAGAAAGTTAAGTGATGAAGAAAGAAAGAAAGAAAGTGATGAAGAAAGAAAGAAAAGGAAGTTAAGTGATGAAGAAAGAAAGAAAGAAAAGAAATTAAAGTGATGAAAAAAGAAAGAAAGAAAAGAAAGTAAAGTGATGAAGAAGGAAAGAAAGAAAGTGATGAAGAAAGAAAGAAAAGAAAGTAAAGTGATGAAGAAAGAAAGTAAAGTGATGAAGAAAGAAAGAAAGAAAGTGATGAAGAAAGAAAGAAAAGAAAGTAAAGTGACGAAGAAAGAAAGAAAGAAAGTGATGAAGAAAGAAAGAAAAGAAAGTAAAGTGATGAAGAAAGAAAAGAAAGTAAAGTGATGAAGAAAGAAAGAAAGAAAAGAAATTAAAGTGATGAAGAAAGAAAGAAAGAAAATAAAGTAAAGTGATGAAGAAAGAAAGAAAGAAAGTGATGAAGAAAGAAAGAAAAGAAAGTAAAGTGATGAAGAAAGAAAGAAATTAAAGTGATGAAGAAAGAAAGAAAGAAAATAAAGTAAAGTGATGAAGAAAGAAAGAAAGAAAGTGATGAAGAAAGAAAGAAAAGAAAGTAAAGTGATGAAGAAAGAAAGAAAGAAAGTGATGAAGAAAGAAAGAAAAGAAAGTAAAGTGATGAAGAAAGAAAGAAAGAAATGAAATTAAAGTGATGAAGAAAGAAAGAAAGAAAGAAAAGAAAGTAAAGTGATGAAGAAAGAAAGAAAGAATGTGATGAAGAAAGAAAGAAAAGAAAGTAAAGTGATGAAGAAAGAAAAAAAGAAAGTGATGAAGAAAGAAAGAAAAGAAAGTAAAGTGATGAAGAAAGAAAGAAAGAAAGTGATGAAGAAAGAAAGAAAAGAAAGTTAAGTGATGAAGAAAGAAAGAAAGAAAAGAAATTAAAGTGATGAAGAAAGAAAGAAAGAAAAGAAAGTAAAGTGATGAAGAAAGAAAGAAAGAAAGTGATGAAGAAAGAAAGAAAAGAAAGTAAAGTGAAGAAGAAAGAAAGAAAGTGATGAAGAAAGAAAGAAAAGAAAGTAAAGTGATGAAGAAAGAAAGAAAGAAAAGAAATTAAAGTGATGAAGAAAGAAAGATAGAAAAGAAAGTTAAGTGATGAAGAAAGAAAGAAAGAAAGTGATGAAGAAAGCAAGAAAAGAAAGTAAAGTGATGAAGAAAGAAAGAAAGAAAGTGATGAAGAAAGAAAGAAAAGAAAGTAAAGTGATGAAGAAAGAAAGAAAGAAAGTGATGAAGAAAGAAAGAAAAGAAAGTTAAGTGATGAAGAAAGAAAGAAAGAAAGAAAGAAAGAAAGTGATGAAGAAAGAAAGAAAAGGAAATTAAGTGATGAAGAAAGAAAGAAAGAAAGTGATGAAGAAAGAAAGAAAAGAAAGTTAAGTGATGAAGAAAGAAAGAAAGAAAGTGATGAAGAAAGAAAGAAAAGAAAGTAAAGTGATGAAGAAAGAAAGAAAGAAAGTGATGAAGAAAGAAAGAAAAGAAAGTAAAGTGATGAAGAAAGAAAGAAAGAAAGTGATGAAGAAAGAAAGAAAAGAAAGTAAAGTGATGAAGTAAGAAAGAAAGAAAGTGATGAAGAAAGAAAGAAAAGAAAGTTAAGTGATGAAGGAAGAAAGAAAGAAAGTGATGAAGAAAGAAAGAAAAGAAAGTAAAGTGATGAAGAAAGAAAGAAAGAAAGAAAGTGATGAAGAAAGAAAGAAAAGAAAGTAAAGTGATGAAGAAAGAAAGAAAGAACGTGATGAAGAAAGAAAGAAAAGAAAGTAAAGTGATGAAGAAAGAAAGAAAGAAAGTGATGAAGAAAGAAAGAAAAGAAAGTTAAGTGATGAAGAAAGAAAGAAAGAAAAGAAATTAAAGTGATGAAGAAAGAAAGAAAGAAAAGAAAGTAAAGTGATGAAGAAAGAAAGAAAGAAAGTGATGAAGAAAGAAAGAAAAAGAAAGTTAAGGATGAAGAAAGAAAGAAAGAAAGTGATGAAGAAAGAAAGAAAAGAAAGTTAAGGATGAAGAAAGAAAGAAAGAAAGGATGAAGAAAGAAAGAAAAGAAAGTAAAGTGATGAAGAAAGAAAGAAAGAAAGTGATGAAGAAAGAAAAGAAAAGAAAGTAAAAGTGATGAATAAAGAAAAGAAAGAAAGTGATGAAGAAAGAAAGAAAAGAAAGTTAAGTGATGAAGAAAGAAAGAAAGAAAAGAAATTAAAGTGATGAAGAAAGAAAGAAAGAAAAGAAAGTTAAGTGATGAAGAAAGAAAGAAAGAAAGTGATAAAGAAAGAAAGAAAGAAAAGAAAGTAAAGTGATGAAGAAAGAAAGAAAGAAAGTGATGAAGAAAGAAAGAAAAGAAAGTTAAGTGATGAAGAAAGAAAGAAAGAAAGTGATGAAGAAAGAAAGAAAAGAAAGTTAAGTGATGAAGAAAGAAAGAAAGAAAAGAAATTAAAGTGATGAAGAAAGAAAGAAAGAAAAGAAAGTTAAGTGATGAAGAAAGAAAGAAAGAAAGTGATGAAGAAAGCAAGAAAAGAAAGTAAAGTGATGAAGAAAGAAAGAAAGTGATGAAGAAAGAAAGAAAAGAAAGTAAAGTGATGAAGAAAGAAAGAAAGAAAAGAAATTAAAGTGATGAAGAAAGAAAGAAAGAAAAGAAAGTTAAGTGATGAAGAAAGAAAGAAAGAAAGAAAAGAAAGAAAGAAAAGAAAGTAAAGTGATGAAGAAAGAAAGAAAAGAAAGGAAAGCAAGTTAAGTGAAGAAGAAAGAAAGAAAGAAAGAAAGTGATGAAGAAAGAAAGAAAAGAAAGAAAGAAAAGAAAGTTAACTGATGAAGAAAGAAAGAAAAGTAAAGCGATGAAGTAAGAAAGAAAGTAAAGTGATGACGAAAGAAAGAAAGAAAAAAAGAAAGTAAAGTGATGAAGAAAGAAAGAAAGAAAAAAAGAAAGTAAAGTGATGAATAAAAAAAGAAAGAAAAAAAGAAAGAAAAGAAAGTAAAGTGATGAGGAAAGAAAGAAAGAATGCGATGAAGAAAGAAAGAAAAGAAAGTAAAGTGGTGAATAAAGAAAGAAAGAAAGAAAATAAAGTAAAGAAAGTTAAGTGAAGAAGAAAGAAAGAAAGAAGGTGATGAAGAAAGAAAGAAAAGAAAGAAAGAAAAGAAAGTTAACTGATGAAGAAAAAAAGAAAAGTAAAGCGAGGAAGAAAGAAAGAAATAAAGAAAGAAAGAAAAGAACGTTAAGTGATGAAGAAAGAAAGAAAAGAATGAAAGAAAGAAAAAAGTAAAGTGATGAAGAATGAAAGAAAAGAAAGTGATAAAGAAAGAAAGAAAGAAAAGAAAGAAAGAAAAGAAAGTAAAATGATGAGGAAAGAAAGAAAGAAAGTGATGAAGAAAGAAAGAAAATTAAAGCGATGAAGAAAGAAAGAAAAGAAAGTAAAGTGGTGAATAAAGAAAGAAAAAAAGAAAAGACAGTTAAGTGAAGAAAAAGAAAGAAAGAAAAGAAAGCTAACTGATGAAGAAAGAAAGAAAAAAGGAAGAAAAGAAAGTAAAGTGATGAAGAAAGAAAGGAAGAAAGAAAAGAAAGATTAATGATGAAGAAAAAATAAAGTGATGAAGAATGAAAGAAAGGAAGTGAGGAAAAAAGAAAGTAAAATAAAATAAGGTAAAATAAAGATCAAAATGAAAGAGAAAGAAATAAAAAAAAAATGTCTCCTGAGCCAAACAAGCATAGAAATGAATACAATATCGGAACCAGTAATAAAGTGTCCCATAGAAAAGCAATGGATAACAACAAAAATTGCAATATAAACTCTGGTAAAAAATAATATTGATAACAGAAAAAAAAAATGCCCCATGAGCACTGGTGAAAAAAATGTTGCAGAGATATTAGATCTGTAAGCGCCACCAAAAAATTGATACACAGATGTCATCAAAAACAAAGGATAAAGAAGTTGGTTAGATATAGTGACTAGACCCAAAGAGTAGTGATTTCAATACAAGGCTACAGCAGTGGTGAAACAAAACCTGTAGAGCTGAGTTAAAGGTAAATAACTGAGGCACCCGGAAGAGGCATGACACGTGGAACTAGAACAATCCTCCCTGATGAACGAAATAAAGGGTTTGAAACTCCTGAAGACCGGGTCATACAACGGCCGAAACGTTGTGAATATGTCAATGAAGAAGAAGATACGAGTCTGAATAATGTAAATAATGCAAATGAACATAATACCTCATCTCAGAGATATAGACAGACATAAATATAAAAAAAGAAAGTAAATAAATAGGGAACTTCAAGCTCAAGCTGAAAGAGAAAGAATGTCGAAATGTATGTAGAACAGAGTTGGGAATAATACATGAAGAAAAAGAAACGGCGACACGAATAATTAACCTTTTTAAATTAATTTAAGAAGAAAAGAAACGAGGAAATTGTAAAAGAAGCATTGGAAGAAAAGAAACGTAGAAAAGAAAAGGAAAAAATACGATGAAAAGAAGGAGAATTAACCAAATACTTAGACGAATAAATGAATGAAAAATAAGGAAGAAAGTTTGGTGAAAAGTAACAAATGATAAAAAAGAAAGAGAGAAAAAACGAAAATGTGAAAAAGAAGGAAAAATCTAAGAGATCAACTAAGATTGGTAAAGAGTACAAACATAAATGAAAAAAAAAGTTCAAAAAGAAAAGAGACGAAATTAAAAAAGAAAGAGGACGAAACGGAAATGTGTTACAGATAAATGAACATACAAAAAGTGGAGAAAATAAACAACGCAAATACAAATGAATGAAAAAAAAATTGCTATTCTTTGATCCGTGCGAAAAAAACACTTTCCATTTCTCACTAGCAATATATTTCAAAGGGGATCCATTTTTATCTCCTCCGTCAACAAAAAACAGCAATGGCGTCGAAAGAGTGGAGAGTATAAATACTTGGGGCGCCAACATTTAAGAAACAAGCAAAGACGTACCCGTATTTTTATTTGGTGTCTTTTTTTATTGTTGCTGTTTAATTCTAGAAAAGAGGAAAGTTGAATAGAGGCTCTGGAATGATTGATATCTTCAAAGTGATTGATCGTCTACGAGTCTAAAGCAGATATGTTTAAAAACATAGAAACATAAGAGAAGACTTCAAATCGTTGGCCGTCGTAAACGGAAGTTACTAAAAAATAACATAAAAGACAAAACATATTTCTACTATATAGCCAGTAAAAAAGTGTGAAGAAAGGCAGCAGTAAAACACATAAAAAACATTATCGCTGAGGTAGAATTGGTAATTTACAATGTGTTTACAAAAGTCTGCTGCAAAATTTCCGATTTGCTCACAAAACAAAGAAAAAAATGGATATACGAAAATATTTCCATACAAAAATTTTAATGATCTGTCTAGAATGTTTACTCAAAATCAGAAAGAAAATGGTACAACAGTTATTGGATTCGTTAAATGTTAACTATTTCTCAGTAAAGTTTAGGGTTCTGCGTTAGGGCCAAGATAGAAGCTAGATTTTTAGCCTCGTGTGTAAACGAGTTATTTATTTCTTTACAATGTTTAGGATTCTGCGTTACAGGCAAGACAGAAGATAGATTGTCGGCCTCCAGTGTGAGCTAGTAAATTATTTCTCAGTAATGGTTAGGTTCTTGCAATAAAGCCAAAATAGAAGCTATGGTTTTGGTCTAGTTTGTCATTGTATTCTTTGCAGATGTACCATCAAGTCTCCCTGATCTGGTACTCCTTCCCAAGAATTCATCAGGTACGTTTCTCGCCGTTTATGAGGGAAATAAGAGAAGGATTTAATTTTTTTAAGAGTTTGCTGATAAATTAAATATATCAATTTTTTTCTGAAAATGATAGGACATCTGCTAACAAAAGTGTTGCGAATATATACATCCAAAAATTCGGAAAACAATACTGAAAACGAAAAACGAAATATACAGGGTGTGCACTTTAAAAAAATTATAACTTTATTTGTATTTGCGATAGAAATAATTTGTAAAAAGGATTAGAAAGAAGTAAATCTATATTTTTTAAGGTTTTATTGAAATTTTATTTAAGTCTCCACATATCGTCCATTTTGTAGCAATACAAAAGTTTATACGATTTTGCAGTTCACGGGAAAAAATTGCCAACTGATTTACAGTAATGCCTGAAATCACATTAGTTATTTTAACTATACCTAAAACTAGGGACATTAAACTTTATAACATTTTTTACAGTTTATCTATATCGCAAATACAAAATAAATTTACAATTTTTTAAAGTGCACACGAACTTTATGGACACGCTGAATAATGCATTGAAGTCTGCAGCGTCAATGAAATATTCAGTTACTTTGTAACTGAGATGGAAAGCTGTGATAATACCAGGATTTTAAAAATTCCATGTAATTGATGCTTTCAAGGAATAATAGAAATGATTGGAAAAACTCAACGAATGGAGGAATGACAATGAATCATGAAAAGCCCGTCTGGATAGAATGAAAACCTTTCTGAAAGTTAAATAAAAAGATATTATTTTTCGTGCCACAAGTTTACCGAAGTTAAGTCATATTTTTCTGCCTTCAAGTATGGTGGAGTAATGTTTCTCATCAATAACTCCATCGCAAGCACATCGTCCAGTGTTCAAGGTCCAAGTCCTCACCACCAAAAAAAATAAAAAAATAAAAGACAACTAAGTAAAATGCTCAATACACTAAGTAGAGCAAAACCTAAGATAATCCTAATGAGCCAGGCAAACCTACCCAGGATTCACCTAAACGGAACTTCAGGGTAACACTGGGTAGTGTTACCCTGAAGATCCTAGGTAGATTTGTGCCAGTTCATTAGGATTATTTTTTATATATATATATATATATATATATATATATATATATATATATATATATATATATATATATATATATATACATACGCACAACACACAGAGACATACGGTGGAGTAATGGATAGCTGCTCGGATTAAAAAAGTCGGAGAGTCTTCTTCTCTCACCCGGCTATGATTAAATAAAAGGACGGACTGATTCTTTAGACATAGATGGCAACTGGTCCACCGAAGGAGAAAATGGCAACGTACTGCGGGAAAAATGTGCTTCATCATGTATTGAAAGATACGTGGTCACCTACGGGTGTGTGACGCATGGGAAATAATCGGCTGATATATATATATATATATATATATATATATATATATATATATATATATATATATATATATATATCATTTATGTGGATATGACTTTGTGACACAGGGGTTCAGGATTTTGCGATCACAAACCCATTTCCATACAAATGTATATGCTCAGTCACTGATATTGAGGACTTTCCAGCAAATCCTCTCATATATAATATATATATAAACACACACACACACACACACACACACATATATATATATATATATATATATATATATATATGCTGTGTGTGTTTTAATATATATATATACGTGTAATATATATATATATATATATATATATATATACATATGTAATATATATATATGTGTATGTAATATATATATATGGAATATATATATATATATATATATATATATATATATATATATATATATATATATATATATATATATATATATATATATATATATATATATATATATATATATATATATATATATATATATATATATATGCATGCATGCATGCATGCATATGCACATTGAATAATGTATAGCGACTGAATCGCGGAATCGGAGGGCCGAGTTCGAATTCCGCTATAGTTCATTACATTCACTTGCAAACAAAATTTATTGTTTGCGATGGATAGTCAACATCCGAAACCAATTCTTAGAAATCTTTCAGAACTGTAATATCTACCACCATAAATAACTAACAGCCTAAACTTCTTTCGTGTGCCGTGTCCATTCAGAACGTTGGCGGTTATAGGTCTTCATACTTTCCTCTCCTTTGTAGCTCTTATTAAATTCTCTCTTTTTGTTTTCTATGCTTGTCCATATTTTGAGTAACAGATGGATAAGATCTCCTTTCTATAACTTGCTAGCTGTTTGCCGGTTATTTGAATCAAGAAATAAAATATAGACTGTAAGAAAATTTTTGGACCTAATAACAGTTTAGCAATACAAGTCTTACTATTTAACATGGGGGAGAAGAGGCTGTTTCTTACCTTTCCTTAGAATTGGAACTCGGCTCTCCGATTAAAAATTCCAACATATTTATCCTTTATATCCACTTGCACATCCAAGAATACATCTGGTATTCATAAGCGGTCGCCAATCTAAATACTGACCAGGCTCGACGTTGCTTCGGTGATCATACGGAAACCGGTGTTTAAAAATCATACCGCCGTAAGCCTGTTTCCTTTTCTGCAATCCATTTACAAAATTTTATGAGGTAAATTATTCACTGTTTTCTTCTGTCCGTTTCGCATTCAATACGTCATGTCAGTGTCATATTTTCAAAGCCTTCTTTCCTCATTATCTGCACGAAAAAATTCAGCTGTATCTTTCTTATAAGCGTCCTTTTTGCTTCCATTTTTTTTCTAAGACTTCATAGTTGCTCACGTGTTCAGCCCACTGTATTCTCATCATCCTTCTGTAGAGCCAAATTACTGTTGCCTCAAGTCTCTTCTTTATCACTTAGAATAGGAATCACTTCAATTATGAAGTATTGCCCGGAGACTTGAAACAATTCTATCTTCACATTTTTCTTTTATTTTTACGCTGAATCTAAATACAAGGTGATTGAAAAGAAATTCCCTATTTTATGTACAATGGACTCTCTCATCTAACTCTAATTTTTACAAAACGGGAGAGTCTATCATACATTAAATAGGGAGTTTCTTTTCAGTCACTCTGATTCGTCTTTCACTCTTTTCCCACGCATTCTAAACGGAAGAGTTCATTATTTATGAGGTAATGGCAGCTGTAAACGGATGGGAGAAACGCAATTATTATATGATAATGGACATTTCCGATTACCCAAAACTTTTAAGACCTACCCTATTATTTATTATATTTATCATTTTTATTTCTCACAGCTTCATTTCATAAAACCGTCTAGATCAGTGGTTCTCAACCTTTTTTTACCCATGGACCCCTTTCCCCTTCTTTTTATCTTGGTGGACCCCTTCATAGCTATTGGACATAAGAACAATTTTCTATTCTTCACTAATATAAATTTTAAGGTTTTAATTATCAAAGAAATAGTATACGATTAAGCTTTATTTTTAAATGAAAACTAATTTAATACAAATAAAATATTCTACTATAATTATAATAATTATTATTATTACTATTTTTAATTAACACAACAATTGTGTTTCGCCTGTGGACCCCCGGAAATATTACATGGACCCCTAGGGTCCATGTAGACCCCGGTTGAGAACCACTGGTCTAGATTATTGCCTCTAAAATTCCAACCCCACCCCATCTCATATTGAGTCTCTTCTTCTATTCATTACCTAGGTGTATTAAATATTCAGGCCATGGACGATTTCTCTCAACAATTCCCTGTTTTGGGGTTTTTTTTTTGTCTTTTTGCCATCTCTTCTGCTTCCTGTTCTGGCGACCCTTTTTACATGCAATGCTTTTCTTATGCGTTCAGTATATCCCTTGAGGGACAGATTTGTTAAGCCCTCTTTCTTCGTTACGTGCCGTAGAACATTCAACTGTATCTTTCGGGTGTTAAGTATAAGTGCCTTTTTTGTTTCCATTTTCTCTAAAACTTCGTTTTTGTTCACATGATATTCTTTTGTTGAACCAGATTTCTGTTGCTTCGAGATCCTTCTTCGTCTGTGAAGTGATTTTCCAAAATTTACTACTAAAGGGCTGATATTAGATAACTGTACACCACTCTTTTCTTTGTTTCTAAACGAATTTTCTTAATATTTTGCTTAGGTTTTAGAAGGCATCTTTCGCTATCACAATGCACCTTCGAATTTCTGTATCAAATCCCTCGTCCTTTATTAAAACACTTTCCAGATATTTAAATTGTTGCACTTGTTTTATTTCGGCATCTCCAATTTGTATTTTTTTTTATTTCTCACTTTTAAACATAATGCTTCATTTCATAAAACCGTCTGGTTCATTGCCTCCAGACAAATATTCCAGACCCCACTCCATCTACTTATTAAGACTCCTCTTCCATTCATCACCTAGGAGTTTTAAATATGTTTTGTTCTATGTGCCGTGTCCCTTCAGGCCATGGACGATCATATCTCTCCACAATTCCCTGTTTTTTTTTTGTCTTTTAGCTATCTCTCCTGATCCCTGTTCTGGCGCCCCTTTACATACGTAATGATTTTCTTATGGCTTCAATATGTCCCCCGAGGGACAGACTTTTTAAGCCCTCTTTTTTCGTTACGTGCCGTAGAACATTCAATTGTATCTTCCGGATGTTAAGTATAAGCGTCCTTTTGGTTTCCATTTTCTCTAAATGTTCGTCGTCAATGGTTTTCTCAGCGTCTTTCTGTAGAATCACATTTCTTTTGTTTCAAGTTTTTTCCCATCTATGTGGTGATGGAGAAGATATTTGAAGTGATAGACATGTGATATGTCAGTAAATAGAAATAGCTTCTATGATAGATGATCTATATTCAATTCACTTGCGTTTGTTTTTCGAGCGTGGGGATTTGGAATGTTATTGACGATGTTTATCAGAAACAGGACATAAAACGAAGTGACTAAATGATATAAAATATATAATATATTTTTATATATTTTAGCGTAAGTCCTTTGACATTCGGTAGAAGAAAATGTTCGTTTATAAGGCGGGTATTCGTAGTAGTTTGGAAAATATCCGTTTCGGTTGGGTATTCGAGGATTTTGGGGGTCAGAACTTGATAGTAGTCGTAGTTATCGTAGAAATAGTATAATGTCAATCTACTGCTTTTCCCGACCCTAAGCAGGGCAGAAATATGATTAGCAGATGAACTCTCAACTACTTCTTCATGCGTCACGCATATTTGGTCTCTTGTCGTCATCCACTGCCATCACACCTTATCATCTAGCACAGAGGGATAGGCTTATATCCTTTTGACCAGGCTCAATAGACTCTGGCGCGAGGCACGTTTTTGGTTAACATCAAACGCCACATTGTGTTAATCTTTTTGATTGGCCAAAATTACTTTGCTTTCCGGGATTTCGTCGTTTTTTTTCTTGCTTTTATTACGTAAGTTATGCGTGGAGCCTCCTTGATGTTTGGTAGTTTTCAGTCACAGATTAGTAGACTCTGGTCTCGCAACCATTTGGGGTTTTTCGGCTGGATTCAGTCGTTTCATCTTCCTCCATTTTTATTTGAGGGTTGCCTTCTCGTTCGGTGATAGATAAGTATACAGAGAGTAGTTTAGAGAGACAGAGAGAGAGAGAGAAAGAGAGAAAGAATGAGAGAGAGTGAGACAGAGTGAAAGCGATCAGGGTTTTAAAAGATAATGCAGATGCCTCATTTTAATTTGGATGCATTTTTGTTTGGATTATAAATTTTATTTTTACATTTTATTTAATCTATTTTTATCGGAATACACTTGTCTATGAGATTTTGGAGTATTCACTTTATTCACAAGCCAACTTATTCAATCACTTTGAGAGTTCTATACGCAATAGAAGGTTTTAGGGTAAAAGTAGAATAAATTTTGTTTAAATGTGATAAATATCTGAGAGTTACGTGGGTAGAAAACAAAGAACCAAATGATAGTTTTTGGCATTTGTGAAGATGCAGCATTTAATATGGGACAATCTAATATATATATATGTATATATATATATATATATATATATATATATTAAAACACTGAGCCATGATTTTCGTCTTTAACGGGTCCGTTCGTTTGCTGGAATCAATTCCATGTCACTCAGGTGTCGTCAATCTCTGAAAGCAAATGCAGCAAAATATTCGATAGACAGAATTTGCTGATATTATTCAACCATATATATATATATATATATATATATATATATATATATATATATATATAGGCTGTGACAGATAAATTCTCAGGTAAATTACGCAAAAATGAAAATAACGCTGACATCTAATTTTAACAGATATAATGAGTAAAATTACAAAAATATGTTGGAATACCCAAGAGTAAATTTATTCAATAAACTTGCCCTTGGTTTCAGCCACAGCCTGCAGACAACTTTGGAATCTCCTTCAACTAGTCTGGAAAGTCTTCTTGTATAATTTGCTAAATGCTGCCATAATCATTCCGGTCAGCTTTGATGTTACAAGGAATTTTGTAGGTCTCTCGCTCAACTGCCCCGAACGCATAATAATCAAGCTGGTTGTAGTCTGCGAAGTTAGGTGACCACATATAGGAGATGATATCACGGTTCTTCCGCTTGTGTGCTATGGTGAAAACTCCTGTTACCAAACATAGGGTATTCCAGCAGCAACCCTCTCGATCCAGGGCAGCACTGCGGGTTAACATGGGAAGATGAATGGAGATATAACCTTGTCATAATTCTCGATCCCTTCAAACAATTTCGTAATCACCATTAGACTCATAGAACACTTTCTGAATGCTCTGCAATACTGCATGTCGTTCTTAAATTTCTGACGGTGTGGATTGCATAAAGATGCTCTTCTTCTCACTGACGGTGCCCAACAGACCCTGCTATACAGTGCAGTCGACAAAGTAAAAAACAAACCATGCGCAAGAGCGAAATTAAAAGTACAAAATATCGACAGTTTATCTATCACACCATATATATATATATATATATATATATATTCATGAATTATTCACACAAAAACAAATGCAAAGGTTAATGATTTAATTGGCGAGAAATCCATCGTCGCAAACAATTCAAATAATATACAAAAATCTCCGAATCCGTTATGAATGAAAAGATCCTTGTTTCCATAAATGCTATTGGAAATGAGTTATTGTTTTTGGAGCGTGCAATAGCAACGCTGAGTTTGATTTTAATTTTTTTACAGTTGCACGCTCCAAAAACAATAACTCATTTCCAATAGCATTTTCGGATACAACAATACATATATTTTCGTTGTCCTCTTATTACTAAGAGAAAAAACAAGAACAACATCTATTCCATACCTGAAGATGTCTGTAGGAACAGACGAAAGCTTGTAGTAAAAATAAGAACTAATGCGGCAGAAATTTATGGAAACAAGGATCTTTTCATTCATAACGGATTCGGAGGTTTTTGTATATTATTTGAATTGTTTGCGACGATGGATTTCTCGCCAATTAAATCATTAACCTTGCATTTGTTTTGTGTGAATAATTCATGAATTTGTAAATTGATTGCACGTTTATCGAAATATATATATATATATATATATATATATATATATATATATATACACACACACATATATATATATATATATATATATATATATATATTAAATTAACTGATTGAAAATATGATTTTCTTTCGCTAGACAGTAATAACCATGTTTCAAAAATGGAAGCTAAAGATTTTAAATTTAATTATATAATTAAATTAAATGCATTAGTTCCGTTTCATCTTCAAGCGAATATTAGAATAACTTATTTTTAAAATTACTGAGTTTTAAACGCACATATAAATTCATAATTTCCTGTTTCCAAGGATACAGAGAAATCCAATCATCAGCAGTAGTGTGTTCATTTTTATTAACTATTGTTGTATCAATTATGAGTTCGAAAAAGAGGTTAAGTTTAGGGAGGGTAGGTGTGTATTTTTCAACGAATTCTGACATCCGTTAAATGCATGTCGTCTGGGTTTTTTTTTAACGGCAAAATTTTTTTTGCCATTTTTTTCTTACTTGTATACTTAAAGATTCTTTTTAGGTGTGTTTACTTTTTATTTAACTACAATTTTATATTTTTATTCTTATTTATTAATAGACTATATTTCTTTTAAAAAACAAGTAGATGTGATAGAATTACATTATTTAAAATTATTTTTTCGTATCATATATATATATATATATATATATATATATATATATATATTACCAGCTCCCATTTTTAATTTTATTTTTAAATATTATTTGAGGAAAATTTTTGACAATGACGGCAAAAATTGCTATTTCATTTCTCTGATTCAGTAAATATTTATTTTTATAAACTTAGTAATATATAGTTCCTCATGTATGCACAAAGGTCATTTAATGACCTTCCTATTCTAGTTTTTCTTATTAATTTCCATTTTACTGTAGGTGTTTTATTTGATTGTTTTAGGCGCCAGAGATACTTTGAAAGCGATGTTTGATTTTTGTATTTATTTATCCTAAATGAAGTTTGATGTTGATTAAACCACTTTTTGAACTCATGGTTATTAGTGTTTAGCGAAAAAAACATTTTTCAATCAGTTAATTTATTTTATTTATGCTCTGTAAATTTACATTGAGCACTGTTTTGTAAAAAAAATATCAATAAGAACACCGGATTATATATCTTACTGATCTTTCTTTCTACATATATATATATATATATATATATATATATATATATATATATATATACAGGGTGTCCATAAAGTTTGTGTGTCCTTTTAAAATTTATGACTTTATTTGTATGTGTGATAGAAATAATCTGTAAAAAATGTTATAAAGTTTAATGTACCTTGTTTTAAGTATAGCTAAAATAACCTTTGTGATTAGAGGCATTACTGTAAATCAGTTGGCAAATGTTTTCCGTGAACTGCAAAATCGTATTACCTTTTGTATTGCTAATGATGGAGGACATGTGTAAACTTAAATAAAATTTCAATAAAACCTTTAAAAAATATAAATTCCTTTCTTTCTAATCCATTTTAGAAATTATATCTATCGCAAATACAAATAAAGTTGTAAATATTTAAAAGTGCACACGAACTTTATGGACAGCTTATATATATATATATATATATATATATATATATATATATATATAAAAAAAGGCTTAAACACTAATATCCCATGGTCATAATTTATTCCATTGGAATCGTAAATATGATCCAATTCATCAGACAGACCTACAAATTCAAACGATTCCAATGGAATAAATTATGACCATGGAATATTAGTGTTTAAGCCTTTTTATTATATTCTTACTCTGTCCTGGATATTGAGTTCTACCTGGATTCTTCCTCTTGGAATTTTTATTTTAAAAAAATATACATGCATCGGTATTTATATATTTTGCATATGTATGTATATTTATTACTAATATTATCTATCTATCTATCTATCTCTCTCTATATATATGTATGAAGCCGTATGCTGAAATCTTGAAGATGGCAGTGTGGTATTAAGATAACTTGGGAATCCATCAGATAAGAAACGTCTCTGCATATATACATTGGCATTCTCGCTCGTTTATCAAAAGAATTTGTTTCATACAAAGTTTTAGAGCAAAATCATTTGTTTCAGAACATATCAGCACCATGTTATAGTCAAAATTCCTATTCAAGCTTTTTTTTCTTTATTAAAAAGAAAGTGACATAACAGCAGATTATAATTTTGAAATTGTGGATAAGATGTGACCGTGCGCACACGGAATAGTATGTCCTTAGCTTGCATTATTTATAGAAATTAGCTAAATTACCAATGCTAAAAGCAACACACGCACGCACCCCATATATATATATATATATATATATATATATATATATATATATATATATATATATATATATATATATATCAGTCCGTTAATTTACATTTGCCTATCTTTCTATATATCTATCTACCCACACACACATATCCATATATTCCTCTCTGAAAATCTGTCTGTTTGATATGCAAATTTAATTTTCCTCGAAATCATTCTTACAATACAGTCTTGACACATTCAGACAAAAGATATAATAAATCTGAAGAAAGACTGAAGTCAGCTGATAATTCATATATATATATATATATAGATATACGCGGCATAATTACTGATCTTATAGAATCTTTTTAATCTTTTCACTCCAAGCAAAGTGATAATGCTGAGAATATGTAATGTTTTATTGAGAGTGAAAGATTAATTGGTTGATTTTGTTTAGAGGTATAGAAATCTCTATGGGTTAATTAATTCTGAAATCTTTTCAACTAAATATATTTTATAGGCAATTTTATGCCTTCACCTACAGATATCTTGTACATAATTTTATGCTTTCCGTATAAATGTATGTTTTATTGATATATGATCTATTGTAGGTGTTATTTGTGTTGGTATGAACATATTTCTTTTAGGTAGAACATCATGTTGACAGTTTCTATATTTCCTGATAGTTTTCTCATGAGGTTTTCCCTGTGATATTTATGACGTACAAGATCTAAGTGAGTATATTCAGTTAAAATGTGTCTCTCCTTGAGAACGGTTTGGCGTGTTGTTGGTTGATATTCATTATGTATTAAATATTTGTGAACAAAAAAGAAGACTTTAGTGAGGAGAAATGACAATAAAAGAACAGGGTTCAGAAAGATGCAAGATGACGATTAGAGTTGCATTTCAATTTATGAAAAACGTAGGTGGCAGGAAAGCAAGGGCCCGGGAAAGAGTTCCACAAGCAATAAATGCGAGAAAAGTAATTATTAGAATAGATCTTACAGTTACACCTAGCTATTTCAGCAGTAAAAAGATCAGTTAATTTTTGTTTTAGATTGGTTAAGCGGACATTGCAACAATGATAGTTTGTTTTGTTTGGATGGAAGATTGCTATGCAACGATAAATTCGTGCATATGAAACGCAGAAAGCAAATATAGCATTGCGGTGCATGACATCACACATGACCACGTGAGAGTGAAAATGAAGAAAAGTGTTAAGTATGGAAAGCCGTTTAACACTTTTCTTCCTTTCTCACTCTCACGTGGCCATGTGTGATATCATGGACCGCACTATCATTGTTGCAATACCCGCATAACCAATCTAAATCAAAAATTACCATCTTTCTTATTTAATTTATTGTAATGTACTGGCAATCTCCGATGATGGCTTATGTAAGCCGAAAGGATAGACAGGATTAACAATAAAAACATGTATCAACATGGTGATATTCTTTCTTGTGTCAATGATAATGCTAAAAAGCTTATTCGATAATATGAAGGGAATTTATTTAATATAAACACACAAAACTTGTCTATATGATTTAATGAAACATGCAATAATGAAAAAGATGCTGTCTAAATACACAAACACACACACACACACTATATATATATATATATATATATATATATATATATATATATATATAAAATTATTTATTTAAAAATATGATTCCAACGCTACATATTTTTAAATAAATAATTATATCTATTCTACTTTTGTATCGAGCACTATTTTTTTAAAAATAATAACAAAAATACTAAAGAACTTTGGATTATTTACCTAACGAGTTCTTTTTATTTTATATACACACACACACTCACATATATATATATATATATATATATATGTGTGTGTATATATATATATATATATATATATTGATAATATTAGTGGTCAACATATATATATATATATATATATATATATATATATATATATATATATATTTCCAAGAGGCTAAAATCCAGGTACCAGACAGAGCAAGAATATAATATAAATGGCTCAAAACACTAATAGTTCATGGTTATAATTTATCTGTATGTATGGGAGTGACAAACAAGGATGAGATGGTAATGTATGAAAGTTCTAGAGAGAGGTGTAATGAAAGAAGAAGAACAGGCAAAGGGCCTAAGGTGCAACTGATAACTCATATTTATCTATATCTCACTCTTTTCAACCGTTATTTAATTTCTCCGTATAAAACTTCTTTCTTTAAAATTTAATTCCTCACCCATCAGCTTTTTTTTCTTCTTTCGTAGAACTTTCATGCATTTCCCTGTTTCTTGTTTTTTCCCTCCCACACAGAGACTTACACTGAAATGTTGTTTTTTTTTTTACTTATATGTTTGATGAATTTGATCGGGATTATGATTTCAATGTAATAAATTATAACCAAGAAAAATTAACATTTGAGCCTTATATACATATACATATATATATATATATATATATATATATATATATATAAAAAAGGAACATAGAAGTCAACACTTAGAGGCGACAGTCTGTTTTATGCTATATGCAATCGTCAGGCCACATATGCTGTTATTTTTCTCGGCTATTTATATATATACGGGTTAGTGGTGCATTGTGGGTATTCTATTATGGCGGTTATTTTTTTACCGGAAGTCGCTTTGTCTATTTATTTGGGTCAAATTATATTGCTCGTTTTTTATTTTTTGTTTTTATTTTATTTATTTATTTATTAACGTAGTAAAAATTTGTTTATATCACGTATTTAACAGTTTTGTTTTGGTTTGAGAATTTAATTAATGCTATTTGTTCAATTTTGGGGTTGGTTGTTGTAGTTCATTCTAACTATTATTTTTTTGGCGGGAACAGATTTTAATTTGGGATTGGTTGGATGAATTTAGGTCAATTTATTTGTATATTTTCTCTTTTCGGTTTTCGGTTTTTTAAGCAACATAGTATTTATTTATTTTATTTTATTTTATTTTTATTAGTGTATTTGTTTGTTTTTATTTTATTTTTTCCGTTTTTCATTTTTTAGGTTACGTAGTAAAAATTTATTTTCATGCCTGCATTTTGAGATGAGCTCGGATCTTTTATTTAATAATTCATTTTGGTCGGTGAAAGTAATGATAGATATTTTTTCCTCCAAGCAAATTTGCAAGTTTTTGATTGGTTGTTGTAGGCTGTTTGTTTCCTTATCTTCCAAGATATTTTTGGTGTGATATGCGTTTTGTTTTTTATTTCCCAGATATACTTAGAAAGCATAGTACTGTTCGCATATTTACTATTTGTGAACGATGTTTTGTGTGTATAATTTCTTTTTCTTCCAGGGTCCTTCAGTTACTCCTATGTATACTTTTTCTTCATTATCTGGTGATTTTATCGTGGCTTGGTATATTACGTTGTTTTGTAAACAATTTCCGTTTAAGGGACATTCGTTCTTTATTCTGCAGTTGCACGTGGGTTTAATTTGTTCGTGTGGTTTGTTGATAATTTTCCTATTGTGCTTTTTTATTATCTGTGCCATCAGCTGTGTGTGTGTGTGTGTGTGTGTGTGTGTGTGTGTGTGTGTGTGTTATGTTTCATTACAAACGACAGACAAGGTACTACGGTTAAGCTTTTTATTTAATTTTTCTTGTGTTCGTACAAGAGCTTTCTTTTCTGGCCAAAGGGTGTGTGAGAACTGTCCAAATGTTTTCTATTTCCGAGCGCTTTCGGCTATACCTTTAGCCATTATCAAGTATGATTCGATTTTCAGCTTAGTTGAGTGTGTGCGTTCTATTCATGTACCAGTGTGTAGTAGGGATGTTTTTAATTTCTGAATACGGTTAGCACATTGTGGGTTTGTTCATATTGTTAGGAGTTGGCTTTTTCTTTTTTATTATTAGAGCTTCCATTATTTTTAGTCTTTTTTTGCAAGTGGATGAAATAATACATACATACATATATATATATATATATATATATATATATATATATATATATATATATGGTTGGATAGATGTGAGTTTGTGACTCTTGGTTTCACGCTTTAGCGATCGTCAGACAAACTGATTAATGTTTTAAAAAATTTGGGTTTATGTAGATTGCGTCTATTGGTGTTATTGTGGAAGTGGTAGGAGGGGAACTTCGTCGTTTTGTCATTCATCGTACTAACGCAAACATCGATGTATGCAGACATATATACATACTTGGTTGTCCGTCGGGAATCTTACATATATAAACATATGTGGACAGTTTCGGATATGACATATGTATGTATACGGGTGGTGCTATGTCTATACATACGCATTTGTATGTTGAAATGTTGAAATTTAAACATTGGAAGTGTGGCGGAAATGTCTCGTTAATGTCTCGTGAATGTATACATGTCATATTATGTATTTTTCCGCTGAAAAATATTTCCTCGCATGTATGTATATACGTTTGGTGGGATTTGTGTAAAATTATGATAGGTAAAAATTATTATCATTTATATTTATTTTTAAATTTTTGAAAAAAAAATGGGGGTTTATTTGTTATATTTAAAGCTGGTTATTTTTTTGTTTTTGGTGACTGTGTATATGTAACAGGTCGAATATTTGTAATCCTTATTGGATAATTTATATGGTGATGTTTAATATTCAATGTCCTGGGTGAGAGGGTAGTATAATTTAATAACTAGTCTATATGATATGATGTGATAGTAATGTTTCAAGGGATTGGAGACAATGATAATATAATTAGCTAATAGTTATTGTAAATTGGTAGAAATGATTAGTAACGGTGGTGGGAGAATGATAAAACCATGAATGTAGTTATAGTGGTGGTAGTTAGTGGTGGTAGCTTGAACTAAAATGTTGTTGTTGGTGTTTTATTTTAGTTTTATTTTATTTTGTTATATGTATTAATTTATTTTGACATAAATCGTGATAATAGGTATTCTGTGTAAAATTATGGTAGTTGAAGATTTCTATAATTTTTAATTACAAAATTGTTATTGTTATTATATTAAAGCTGCCTGGTAATAGGTGTTTATTCTCATGGTTACATATGGAAATTATATCTGATCATATTGTTTTAAGGTATTACATATGCTGTGGGAGTAATAAAGATTGTAGTGGATTTATATGTTAATAGTGGGTGTGATGTGTAAGTGATGGTGCTGTGTGTTGGTGGTAATGATAATATTATTAGTTAATAGTTATTGTAAAGTGGTAAAAGTAATTACTAATGGTGGTGCAATGATAATAATGATAGATGCAATTATTTTGATGGTATCTTGAAATTAAATTGTGATTGTTGGTGGTTTGTCTGTTTTATCCGTTTGGTATGAATTCGGATAATAGTTACTTGTTCTCATGCCTAAATTTAGAGATCATGCCTACATTTAGAGATTATCTCTGATTTTATATATATATATATATATATATATATATATATATATATATATATATATATATTCACAAAAGCTCGTCATCTAGTTGGCCTACTGTGTTCCTCTATCTCTCTTCCCCTTGATATAGCCTAGGGATCAAGTTTTCCAACCACATACCGTATACCTTTCTACGTCTTTAGAACTAAATTTCTGCTACATTATTTACATTATTAAATTGGGAAATTAACAGGAGATAACTGATAACTGACATCCATTAAACACGGCACGTGGAACAAGACCAGTTTAACCCAGTGAGCGAAATAAAGTGTTCAGTTTGACATTCCAACAACCTGAAGAAGGTCGGAGCGTACAACGGCCGAAACGTTGAGGACAATAATCCGAATAATGTACATAATGTGGATAATATCTCATCTCAGATATATAGACAAATACTAAATTTCTGCTGTCTCCAATTTTCTCTTCATCTGTGGGGAAATTATCCAGCATTCATTGCATATGCAAAAGGATTGATTATACATAGCAGTTTTGCAACATTTTCTCTGTTTATACCAAAGATTCCTTGATTCCCAGCAATTTCTTTAACTTGTTCAATCCATCATTCGCTAATCTGTGCATTCAGAATTTGGTGTCGCATCTTCTGTTAAAAGAAAAATCCCAAGATGCTAATTACGAAATGGAAATATCAACATCAAACAAGTACAAAAGTTTAAATATCTGTAATTAACATCTTGGGATTTTTCTTTCGGTGACGACAATACTTTCTGTCTTCTTACAGCTGATCCATAATCATTTCTGCTCGCTTTCTTTTACTAACTTGTCTAGGAATTCCTAAGGACAATAAAGACTGTTAAAATGCATTTCTATTTCAAAATCATTAGCAATGTATTTATACTCTCTCTCTCTCTCTCACACTCTCTCTCTCTGCTCTGTCGCTTCTTCCACGGAATGTTCCGTGACGATGTACGTTCCTTGGTTCCATCATGTCTAACCTTCCCGGCTAGGACACGCCATACCATTACCTTGTAGCTATCACCCACATTCATTCCGTATTCCATCAATGCGAAGAAAATTTCACAGCTTTTTCCCTTAAACCATTGTTCTGTGGAAATGATACCCAAGAGGATGCTTCACCGATCACTATAATCTAGAGTTAAGCGTTATCATCCTTTTCTATTCAATTTACACTACTCTTTGACGGAACACTCTACCTAGAGTGGCAACGAGACTTATACAGGGTGAAAATTAATGTAAAAATATTAAATATACAAATGCACTCTTTGCGCAGTAACACTTGCTTTAAATAATTTCTCACTATTGACAATCACTTTTCTCTTTTTTTTATATAGGGTGATGTAAAAGACTCCATGTAATAAATTTCAAATCTTCGTATAACGAGGGAAAATAAATATATATAAATAAGTTCCTTTTCATCGTGGACTTGGTTTCAAATCTTCTTTTGAGATTGAATAACTTATCAGAAACTTAACCACACATTATTATTTTATCATGTTTTAATCTTTTTTATACGTCGTGTTCCTTCAAGGACGTTGGCGATCATTGCTCCCCATAATGTCCTATCATATATCTTTGTAAACATAGGGCAACAAAGATGAGGACAATAGTCCGAATAATGTAAATAGTGTAAACTTCATAGATATTTAAATGTTTGTACTTGTTTGATTTTGGTATATCCACTTTGTAATTCGTATGTTGGATTGACTCTAATAAAGAATTCTTCTTCTATATAGCAACGCGAAACGTTGATTGGCTTGTTAGTTTGTTTTAACGGCATATCTTTTGGTTCATTTAATCTCGAAAGTTAATTTTCTTGGGAGCTCTGGTATATATAATATATATTATTAATATTAAAGTATATTTTTGGCATATTTACTACAAAAATGTATTTTTAAAACTTTCATAGTGCTTTGATGAAATTTTGGAGGTATCACTATTTAACCATAGGTAGGATCCCTAACAGGTACTATCACCCCGGGTCAGGATGGACCTGGGAGCAACAGCTTGTAAAAGGTGATTCCCGCTCCTCTAAAGTTCCGATCAGAGACATTGCTGTAGTATATCATCATACCATAGGACGGTCTCTAAATATCAAAAGTTACTTAGAATGGACGCTTATATTCATTCCAATCAACCGTTCTTTGAAAGACGAAGAATTCTGCATCAGGATCTTTTCAAAGCATCTCTTGGAACACGCTTTTACTCGTCAAAGCACCGGAAATAATACGAATGGCGCAATCTGATATCTTCAACTATTCATAGACATACCAATCTGTGTCGAAAGACATTTCAATATGGAAATTCAGTTTACCATGAAAAAGCATTGAATACAACGTCCAGCTAACTACAGCTGACCAAGAATTAGGAATGTATGTTAATAAAGTGTTTACTCATCCGGGTTCCACGGAAGCCAACACTGAAATTAGGAATCCATTGAATTTTTTGTTTGTTATACATTAAGCGGGAAACACTACAAATTGGTTCTTATTAATTACTAGATACTAAAGAACGTTTGTAATTTATTAAAAAAAAATACATGCCTATCTTGAACATCAAACTGTAGAGATACGCAATTTTATGGGCTTGAAAGAGTGCTGTTCGAAAACAGGACATTTTCAAGGTTTATTTAGTAAACAAACAGAAGCAGTGACTAAACCGAGGTCATTCTCTGTACTCAGCAAATTTAGATTTTGATAATCAAGTGTTATGTTCAGAAGACTAATGAAACTTTTTGGACCTATTCAATTCATGTAATATCCGTATGCAAGTGGGTTAATCTAAGTATAACTTCTGGAATATTTTAATATCCTTTCTAAATAGATCTAGTTTCCCAAGCAATTCAAATAGATTTTTGCGCAGTAACTTGTCAAATACATACGCATAATGTATAAAAACATAACTGCATATTCCTCCAAAATGCTTTCCTTAAAAAAAATATAAGGGAAAGTAAAATATACAATGTTGATATTCAAAGAAAAACGGTTTCCTTTTTGGAACTTTGTGTAAAACAGCAATTTCATAAAAAGTATTTTCATGACCCTCATGAAACCTGTCTATATATCTGGGATGAGTTATTATGCACACTATTTATATTATTTGGACTATTTTCCGCATCTTTGTCGCCGTATCGTGCAGCTGCAGAAAGAAATATAAAGGGGAAACAGGCAGCCTCCTTAAGGTAAGGCTTCAAGAACACCAGAAAGCTGTAACACGAGGGGAAGTGGAAAAATCAGGCGTGGCTGAGCACATATGGAGAGAGAAGGGATATCACCGCCTTCTGTGGGATCAGGTTGAGATAACAGACAAAGAAAATAATTGGAAAATTCGTTAACTAAAGGAATCAGCACATATGCTAGGCCACAAAAATCTCCTGGGCCGACCAAGCATAGAAATGAATACAATATGGGAACCAGTAATAAGGAGTGCCAGAGAAAAGCAATAATAACAAAAAAAATCCAATATAATATACCTGACGATTCTCTGTGAATGGTCAGGCACTGGCAGGCATGAATACAAGTCGAATTTTACGAGGAACTACAAAGAATAGAAAGGTGTGGAGGCCCATACTCGTCCATGTTCTGAAGAAGAAGAAGAAGAAGAAGAAGAAGAAGAAGAAGAAGAAGAAGAAAATATCATATCCATCAATATATAGCAAAGTCATTGCAGTTTGGAGGCGGAGCAGAAGTGCATTTAACTATGCAGACATACATATATTACACTGCACTAAGTGTGCTATCATCACTAGAGAATAGATATCAAAACTCAAAATGGATATTCAGCGGGGTTATCAAAATTTCAATGAGCATGTGTTTTATAGGCTGTTGTGATAACCACATTTTATATTTAAGCAGTAAATTAGAAAGTATATTACAGAAATTCCGACACTGAACCAGATTTATGGATTGTATTTTTAACTGAAATTTTCAACTTTATTAGCCAATAGATTTCGACCGACGAATTTCCTTGATAATCCGGTAATATATAAATTTAAGAGATTATTTTGTTTTATCTACATACATTCAAAATGGCTTGAGCTTCTTGTAATGATTACAAGGAATTATTATTATTGTTTCGGACATTACTCGACGGCTGGATCGTATTCCGGACTTCCAAATGATCTACGAGATGAAGTAATTTAATATCGTCTTTGCTGAGTGAATTATAGGTTAATTTTGTTATTTTTGTTATAAGGTATCGGCTAGATAAGTATGCGACACTTTCGGGTTATCTGAAGTAGAAATATAAAATATTAGCATAAATGAGAGGAAAATGTAATGCCCAGAGTAAGAAGAGATACTAAAAAGCTGGAACGTATACATTCTCGAGTTCTTTCCTAACAACAGAAGCGAGAAACCAACGTGGAAGGAAGGGTACGCAGTATTTCTACTCTGACAAGTTATGAAGAATATAAAATAAAAACAAAGTTCGAGGAGATTTTAATGTAAATGACGTCAAACGTGGAGGATTTCAAGACCAATATGATCACCAAAATAATGAATGAAACATAAGACAACGGCGAAATACCGGAAGATTTTAGTGGATCTATTTTCATAGCAATGTCAAAGAAGCCTAATGAAGATGAATGCAAACGCCATCGAATGATCAGCTTAATGGGTTTAATAAATAAATTTAATATTCTGATGATAACGATCTCCAAAGAGTATTACATAAGTAGCAATGTTAAATTGACGTTACATAGTGCAGGGAAATGATTTACCAAATGCTGCCTTTATAATCAAAATGCTTTCAGAGCGTCGAATACAAATGCAGAAAGTTTCTAAAACCTACGTTTCATAGAGTAGACAAAAGCATTTGATAAACGACAGAATGACGACCTACTTGAAATGCCAAGCAAGTTTTCATTTATATGGGGAAGATAATTCTTAATCTTTACTGAAAACAAGCATCCTGTATGTGGGGAGAGAACGATTTCACTGAGTACACAAAAATGTCAAGAGGATTAAGACAATGATGTTTTCTCAATGGATTTATTTGAGATTATGCGTAAAGAACAAGATGACATGGGATTAATTTCAGAAGGCATAATCTTAACGAAAGATAAGAGTATGACGTTATGTTGATGGTGAAGTCAGAAGTAAAACTTTGCTTAGAAAATGTATTTAAGGAATTCATGAAGAAATGATTATTAACTGGAAAAAACAGAAAGCATATTAGCAAACATTACCGAGCTATGTATTGGGTACGCAGCTCCAGAAAAATCTTAAAATTGGTTGATTTGTTTTTACGGTTTATCAACCTTTTTCAGGTTATTTAAGCCAGAAAAGATTTTTTTTACGGCTTATCAAAATTTTGCAGGTTACAATTCTTATAATCTAAACTATTTTCTAGCTTTGAGGCGAGAAAATATTTTAGGCTGTAAGATTTTTTTCTTGAAATATTACTAACCTACTGGTATCATTTAACCAATAGCTTGAGTGGTAATTAGGTAGATCCATACATTTTACAAGCGTATTTCCGCCTAAGTGAATATAACTTGATTTTTATTCCAATATTCGAGCCGATGCCCATCACACCAGCCGCACTTCCAAGTTTACAGCACTTATTTTCGCAAGCAGTTACTAACGGGTTCCACACTGGTTAACTTCTGTGATTGTACGAGAACTGATGATTCAACGCGACATGGCTATCAGCTTTAGTGAAGTAACAGACAAGAACAAGATTTGTCACAGATAGGCGAAGTCAGTGTAGCGAATGATGCCTTTGGAAAACTAAAGTATTAAGAGATAGGCAAACAAAGAAAACATGTTAAACTATCCTGTAATATCTAATCTACGACGTGGCACTTTTTGCTGGACAATCTCCTGACAGCAGCGAGAAAGATTCTACGTACAAATGCTGAGAATACCATGGATATAACATGTGAATCAACAGGGAGTTTTAAGGAGAATAGTCATTACAAATAAAAAATATACTTGCAAACAGAATGAGACTTTAGAGGACTGGGGCTGAAGATGTAAAGAAAACCTGTGCGTTTATATTTCCTGCTAGATGGTCCAGTTACAATAGAATGTTGGACTTAGATTAAGTCCAACTGAAGACAAGGAAGACAAACAAACAAGACCGATATATATAAACAAATATATGTATTAAAAAAAAACATTTACAAAGCACATTGTGTTTGCGTGTATACATATATATGTGTGTGTGAACGTTCGTATTAGTAAATGTTCGTGGTGAATGTTCGTAGTGGATGTTCGTAAATACGTGTATGTTGGCAATGTTCTTTAATGTCTGACCGCAAGGTCAAGACGATAATTCTCCGGGACTACATTTTGAAGCAAGAATAGAGAAGAAAGAGAGAGAGATAGAGAGGCAAACTCGTGTTTGTTATTTACAGGTGGTCAGAGAATCTGATTGGTCGATACTGACCAATCAGTGCATAAGTTTTGGGGACACTTCTAGTAGCCGATTCTCCCAAATGTGCACAAAATCTACTATACGAAAATATAGCGATTTCAAAATTGTCGCATTAGATAGTAGCGTTGATTTCTATCCAATGAATGATTGTTATTGAAATTTGAATTTGTGTATGTATGTATGTATGTGATGATGATCATCATCACAAGACAATCGACATTAAAGGCGCGAAGGTTAAATCTAGCTAAGAAAAAAAGACGGAAATGAGAACTATGATCGTCCATATCCCGAAAGGATATGACACATGAAAAAGAGTTCATGCGCTTTTTCTGATATTTGTTGTTTCGGTCCTTAAGCAACGGAGAGCCTGGTTTTTTTATCCAATAGGTGACTACTTGCAAATGCATATACTCTAAGCTACGCAAAAAGCCTACTCATATTAAAGAAAGACCATCGATATATGGATGTCCATCTGGGCTGACAGGTCGCCATGTTCTAGCTAAAGATGTGTGAGAAACTGAGAACTGTTTCAGTGAGAATATTTGGAACGTTTCATTTTCCGACCCTCCTTGGATGTATATCTGACAGATTAACTTTGGAAAACTTAGCCATCTAAACCAAGATACTTCAGAGAAATCGATTAACCTAATGTTCCTACACAATTCTACATCATCAAGCCTGACATTTTTTCCATCATCTGACCTTGTTGTAACAGCTCAATACAGGGAAAGTCTTATGTAAAATTTAATACGGACAAAAACAAGCTACTAAAGTTACATCATCAACGAGAAGACACTGTTTTCTCAAGGCATGATAAACAAATGTACTCTCAATTTTGGATCTTTTTATAATTGTATTTATATTGTATTTATTTTATTTTAATGTGTTTGGTTATATATATATATATATATATATATATATATATATATATATATATATATATGTATATATATATAGGATATCCAGTTTCATTTAGTTTATGTTATTTTATATTTTTATCTTTCTGTTTATTAAGTACCCGGCATTGTGAAAATAAAAGATGTACCAAGAAAGATTAACAGCTCTAAGAAGCGGGACGTAATTTACAACAATTGGCCCTCTGCAACACCCACCCCGGTCAACGGATATATATATATATATATATATATATATATATATATATATATATATATGTTCACAAAATCTCGTTATGTAGGTTATCGGCGCAAGGCAAAGAAAATGAATTTTAACGCATTATAAACGTGATATATAAACGCGATACCTTTCACCAAAGTCCTCAATTCTTACAAGGAGTGATGCATTAAAGGAGCAACAACCATTAAAAATTTCATTTTCCCAATAGTGCTCAAACGGCGAACGAGAGCATATATAGAATAGAATGTCTACTAAGAACGATGAACTACTCTAAGAAGCGGGAAGCAATTTACAACATCTCCCTATTCCTCTGAAGCCTCCTGCAACCCCCGCCCCCCATTGAGCTGTTGTTAGAAATCAATAGGTAGAGAGTCTCATGTAAAATCTAATAGGGACAAAGCCAAGCTATAAACGTTTCATCATCAACGAGCAGAAACTCTGTTTTCTGAAGGCAGGATGAACAAATGTACTCTCAATTTAATCTCCTGAGGCTTCCGGCAATATCACGTTGAAACACGGTCTCCCGTCCAAACGTCGACCCTGGTTAGAAACTAGATGATTAACTGTCTGGGGATACAAGATTTGTAAACTTAGATGTGCTGGTGGTGTCATCGATAACGGCGCAGAATTAGAAAATGGATAGTCGAGTTTGATTCTAAGTACAGGTGGTTTCGTTACATTCATTTATGTGCAAATATTCTTGGGAAAACGCAGTGAATTCTCCTCTTCTATGGCTTAGATAGTTGAAGATGGATCCGAAAATCATTATTATCTACAGAAACTGTTAACGTATTATTCACTCGCATAAAAAAAAACATATGCTTACAATCGCAAATATGTTTCGGCATTAAATAACCTACAAAAGGTTGATAAGCCGTAAAAACAATCAATCAATCAATCAATATTAATCTCCTTGCGTTGGATGATGATTGGAACGTAATTTCACTCCAGACATCAAATCGGACTCATATACGATCCATCAGTGAAGAAGCTGGTAAAATTGTCGGTTCGGTGGACCGCACTAGAAAATATTTGACATGTCTTGCTATTTTTTTAACCTTTTCAAGTGTCAGTTCAGACAATTAAAAACGCTGTGTAGTAGTCATATCGGGATAGAGGACAGTCATACGCTGATTTGTATTATCTATGTTAAGTTGAATTTCAGTTGGCGCATTTTGCACCTCTGCTGTGGAGACCATTTCGCTCTGTTGTAATTGTGGTTCATGGTGACATTCAAAAAGAAACTGAAACTCGAAGAAACTTTTATGAACATCACCCTTACCCGATTACAGAAATAGGACCTTTAACAATTTTAAGAAACTTTATAATACGCATAGACAGAACAATGAAACCTAATCGCGCACACATCGCGATCACAGACTAGAAGGACAGAATGTGCTTTCTTATTGGTATTTGATGATCTTCACAAGAAAACTATCAAAATAAAAGGATCTTCAAATGAAAATCTGCGAAATGTAGCACATGGGGACATCAGTAGTAGTTGTAACACTCGGGTTTATTGGAAAAGTTTCTGATAGACTCATTGAAGGGATTCCTGGTAGTCCATGTCTTAAAGAAGTGCAAAAAAAAAAAAATACTTACACTTACAGCTCATACACTACGAAGAGCTTTATCTATGTAAAATGTTTGTGATCTTAGATTTTTTATAAAAATGATCAGTGCAAAATAATATTAAGCTAACCCTAACCTTATGCCTTTCGTTTCGACCAACAAGGGAATGTGTGTAAAAGAGAAATCAGAGGAAAAATAACAATAGTAATACTGAAGAGAAAAACGTGATTTCAAAAAACTAAAGCAACATTTGTACAAAGATATTTAATTATTTGTAACTATGAAAGTTTTTATTTTTTGTTTCATACAAAAAATATATGAAGAAAAAAATATATATATAAATATAAATATATATAAATAAATAAAGAAAAAATATTTAAAGAAAAATATATAAAGGAGGAAAAAAATGTAACTATTTTTGTAACAATTTTATATATATTTTTATAACTTGAAGACGGATATTCTGTTGAATTATTGTTTAACTTTTATCAAACATTGTGTTTTGTTTCTGTTCTAAATCGCATTCTTCTCTGAACTGTTGAAAAATATTGAAAGAGTTACGACTAACATTTTGTTTGTTAATTTGAAGTAGATTGAGATGATGGCGGACATAATGTTACACCGCGTAAGAATAATAATTGAAATGGAAAACGAATCGATTAGTTTTTTTTTTGGGGGGGTTGAAAGAATGTACCGATATAAATTCTTGTGCAGTTGATTTGACACTTCTTTGACTTTCATTTAAGGCCGGCATAGACCGAAACCCTGAACTAAACATAGTTGTTTTGTCCAATCATTAAGGTAAAATAACGTTACTCATCCAATATTTTTCAGCAGTTAAGAGAAGAGTGTGATTCAGGAAACCCCTCCCCCCAAAAGAAGAAAAACAGTGTTTTGTTCCGTCAACCAGCCGAAGCGTTTTAGCGCTAAAAATAACTGGTCGTGAGATTTTCCTAAATGCCTACCGATACAAAAAGATCGTCCCTGATGGTTTTTACATTGACCATTCGCTTGTGTGCATTGCGACCAGATGACACTTTGCGTGAAAAGTTTAGGTTAACATGAGAAAACAATTCATTCCTTCATATGGATGCTGTTATCCAACATTACAGTTGCGTCCGGGGACAGACGATAAACTATATCCAACAGCAAGGCCCTGATCAGGAAGTTTTATGGAGCATGGAACCACCTTTTAATTTCTGTTGTTCGCAGGTCCACACTAACCACGGGTGATAGAGCCTGTTAGAGCCCCAACTATCGGCAAATAGTATACCCTCAGCTATAAAAATTTTGTCAGCATTAAATAACCCATTAGTGTTAATATGCCGTAAAATAAACCAAACCAAACCACCAATAGAATTTTACAGTCAAATAGAGAAAAAGGATCCCTGTGCCAAGTGGAGAGGACATCTCCCCACGTCATCCTAGATATGACGATAAACTTCATCCACCAGCAAGGCCTCTGATCGGGATTTTTGACCAGTGTGGAACCACTTCCTAACTGCTGTTACTCCCAAGTCCTCCCTGACACGGAATCGTAGCACCTGTTAGGGCCCCAACTATGGACTGTTAACCCCCAAACTGGGATTAAAACACCATAAAAGTATAGATTTCTATAGTAAAACTATTACCAGCAGTACATTTTTGAACAAAAATATTAATACATATTCTCTTTATACGTACCTATCCTAAAAAATTTTGTGGACATTAAATAACCCATTGAGGTGTTGATATGCCGTAAATCAATATAAAACAAATGACACCAACATTACGGTTCCAAATTGACCACCCTGAATAGGGAAATTGAAACAAGATTAAATGAATTCGAACAGGATTTTTTCGCCTCAATCATGTTTCCGTCATTTATTTTATTATTTAGGAAACTACGAGAACAAACAACTTTTCACTTTCAGTTAAAAAAAAAAGAAGACGCTGAAAGAATGAGGTACAGAAGAATCACTCATATCCGGAATCCCGCATATCCGGAATCCCGCATATCCGGAATCCCGCATATCCGGATATGATTTTGATATCTATATTTTAACTATTTGTGTGACATGTAACTGATTTGAAATTTCTGGTTTTCCGGAAATTTAGTTATAGGCATAATTGCTCATGCTTAATTCACCCTAATGACTTGTATTGGTGCAAAAGATGATGGGAATAAGTGGAAAGGATGACAACGAGACACATCTGCAACAAGATAGAGACAAGATGCATGATTGTAATAAAACCTGGACTGAAATTGAAAAAAAAAAAAAAACTATTGAAAAGGTTGTCAGTTTTATGGAAAGAAAGCCAGCTTTATATCTATGACGATGGCAATAACGCACACAGAGTTAAAATTGTCTTTCGTTTTAAAAAAATTCAAGAACAAACGCAAAACGAAATGCGGAAAAAGTTGAGAATGACATTAGAAGAGAAAGAATCACCATGCAACAGTAATTAAAAACATCCTCGTTACATTATTTGTTTTGCATACGTGGCATACTTAATGAATTTTCATTAGCATTACATAATTTATTTCTTTTTCCTTAAAATCAATTCCGTTATATTTCACTCACCATGCGTTTATTTTGTTTACTATAAAACCTTGAAAATAAATGTTAAACCTGATTTCAATTCCTTTCTTTTAATCTAAATATAAACCTTTATATTTGGACTTTATAAGCAATTCTTCATATTCGGAAGGTCTTCTTAGTCTGGTTGTTAGGGATTCTACTGTATATGCATTCTACTGCTAGAATTAGAGAAGGGTTTTTGGCTGCAACCTTTCACTTAAAAAAAAACACGAATGAGAATTTATTTAATATCCGGACAAATGTTAAACGACCGACTTTTGGGCTCTGATTACTAACAAATTTCCTGAATCCCCAAGACAACCATCTATTTTTCCTATACTGCTTCCTTCACATATTATCCACACCGCATAATTTTAATACACCGCATAAAAGAAAACAACATTTTACTTTGTCAATCAACTTTTTGGATATATATATATATATATATATATATATATATGTGTGTGTGTGTGTGTGTGTGTGTATATATATATATATATATATATATATATATATATATATATATATATATATATATATTATAAAAACATACTGTCTCTCACTAACCCACTGTGAAAATGACTTCATTCTACTTACCACAATCTGACATAATTCCTAATATACAACACGTTCATATAGCCAGTCCTCAATAAGATTTGATTGTGGATTGTTTGCCATAGAAGGTACTTTCGAATTAATCACAGGACAATCTCCAGAAAGGTTTTTTTTGGGGTCAATCCAAAATGAGGTCGAATTTTTAATTTTGTTTTGAAAATAATGAATTTATTCTCTTTCCGAAAAATAAAATCCATCAAATACCAAAATATAAAATAAACACAACTAAATTCTTATCACTTACTCAAAAATGGATCACTTCTAAAAGCACTGTCATAACGTATGTTCAGTGTACTCAGTGAGAAATATCAAAAAGCCTCAAAGCTTAACATGGAACGACATCTTTCAAAAAATACAATTCCGAAAAAAATACTCCATCAAAAATTTCGAAGACAGTCGAAAACAATTTTGTAATAAATTTATAAAATTCGAAGATGAGACTTCCGTTTTAGAGTTTGGATTTAATATTTACAGGAACCTTTCACAAAAATAAATTAGCTCAGGGTCTATTTCAATTCGTCCTTCATCTCAAGTTGAAGGAATATTTTTTCGAAAAAAATAGTGGCGAAAATTCTACAACAATTACAAGCGAAGGCAATAAAGATAGAAATCGAATCTGGCATAAATGGTTGAATAAAAACCGTATCCTATTATACAAAGGAATTTAGAGAGGGGGATGTTCACAGTCGTTACTAGAAGTTTTGGAAATCTCTCAGGCTGGTGTAAGGTAGAATCAAACTATAACAAAACCTGGAAGAACCTTACCACTTCACAAATTAACCTTCTTTGTTGTCTCATCAATGATGATTCGATTGTCAGCAAAATGGCAGACAAACGAGGCGCTATTGTTATTATGGATAAGGGAAAATATTTTTCGGTTTGTAAAGAAGATTTCAGAAACAAAAGATTTTTACGGAGTAAAAATAAACCCGAACCCTTATTATAGAAAAAAAATAGACAAGGTAATTTCTGAAATTTCAATAATGAAACAGAATTTAGTATATTACGTTGATAGCAAAGAAGACCAATGTTTTACATCCTTCCATAAATACATAAGAAATTTTAAAATTTCATACACTACTCCCGATTTGCGCAGGACAGTAGCTGGTGATTTTTTTTTATCTTATATGTCTTCTACTTATGTCCGGCATACATTGTATTTTATTTGTAAAATTAAATTCTCAGAAGGAAAAAAATATGTCCATGATTATCTTTATCCTATAACTGATCATTATGAAAGAATTGAAGCATTGCAACGCTTTTGAGAAATGCAAAACTAATGCCATTCTGTGAAAATCTCTCTATAGACATATAAGTTTCGTCATGGAAAGCAACACAAGGAATTTTGGGAAAAAGGTTTTCAAAAAAAAAAAACTTCTTGAAGCATTGAAATCCCAGCACGATCATGAACCAGAACTTTGCAATTTATTGATCATGTTATTTACATCTGGGAAGGTACGCAGGTAACATTTCTACAATCTTGGGATATAAAGTTTATATCTAGTTTCCACAAAGCTATTTTTATACACAAGAGTAAAGTACTTAATGAGTCGTCTAGTGACCTAATTATTTTGCAAGCCTTCCTCATCATACATTTACTTTCACCAATGTTCTGATGATCCTTATCAGACGATAAAATCAAACGTGAACTATCGATTTTTAACCGTAAGGCGAATTGGCACGGAGATAAAAAAATAATATTGGAAGCATACTAATTATTTAATTCGGAATTATGTTAATCGTGGCTATCAAGAATCACGACGGAAACAAATTGCCAATAAAATAGTTAAAAATGAAGATTACCATAAATTTATACCAGGTCAAAACACCGAACAAAAAATCAAAATTTTTACAGAATCCCATTAGTTACCAACTGGCATCGACAATTTCTTGAAATTTCAAAATACTGCACGACAGCTATGAATACATTGCACAAAAATATCCGCGTTACAAAGAGATTTTTACCAACAGGCCTATAAATTGTTTGAAAAGAAATAAAAACATCAGTCAAATTTTAAAAACATGTAAACATCCACACTCAAAAAAAAAAAAAAAAAAAAATCGGATTTTCGGTTCATTGTACTCCCGAAAACAGTCATAGAAGAAGAAAAGCTTGTGAGTTGTGCAGCAACATGTGTCGAGTCCATTCCGCCAGAAATTCAAAGAGAAATATCAATATTTCTACAGAGGGGGGCAATTGTACTGATTCCCATTGAATATACGCCGCCCAATGTACCAAACATGTTTCACAACGGAATAATTAAATAAAAAAAAATCAATGGACACAGGTATAATGCCAGACATTAACAATGTGACATCAACAGAACATTTTTGTTAAGGGGTCCACCCCTTTTTCATACAAGTGGATTCGCTCAGTGTGTACTTGTACTGCTGCCGGTGAATACCCGGGAGTCAGGCAGAGAGTGACGGTGATACAGTGATACAGTGATAGAGTGAGAGTGTGAGTTAACCGCTTTGTAGGAGTCACAGTTGCGAGCACGTAAACTCAGAAGGAAGTCATACTTTGATACTGAATTTCCCAGACTATATAGATATATTATTATTGCTACTAACCGCATTTCTGGATCTACTAACCGTACTACCAATTACGTCAATACATTTATTTGCTATATTATTTCCTTCGTTTGTCATTTATTTGAGACTGGATTTCATCCCGGAATCCACAACAATTTTATTATAAACGGATGCAACTTCGACAAACACATATTCAGAATCTATCGACCTTTCAACCATTAAACGTCATGAAGATAGTTACGTATGCAAATTACTAACTTCCCTCCCCGGGGGAAGTGAACAGAATGCTAGGAGAGTTCTATAAAGTTGAAACTATACTGTTTTATTAATTCTTCTTAATGATTATTAATTAACTAACGTAAACTTCTAAAATGAACAAGATCATCATTATATTAAGCACGTTCCAATCGCATACCTCCATGCTTGTGGTTTTTATTCCTTTTGACGTGATCATTAACAAGAAACTCGTTTTGTCCATAACAAGACAAGCAACGTTTGCAGAAAAATATATATAATATGTATAATGTTTTTTGAGATTTATATATACTTTATATTGGAAAAAAAGTTTTAAATATAACTTGGAGAAGACAGACATTCTGTCAAAATATTGTTTAACATTGTCAAACACTCATTTTTTCTCTTCTGTTTCTTTTTTTAAATTGCGCTCTTCTCTTAACAGCTGACTATACTGGAAGAATTACGTCAATCATATTGTTTGTTTAATATAATAATAATAATAATTTCTGGGACTACGGAATACACACAGACAGAACAATCAAAACTAACCGCCCAGACTGTTATTAGAGACCACAAACAAAAAAAAAGCATCTGCTTATTGATATGGCAGTCTCTGTAGATTGCAATCTATCTTTGAAAATCTTCGAAAAAGCTATCAAAATACAAGTGCCTTGAAATTGATCTCAAAAATGTAGCACATGGGAACATTAACAATCCCTGTTGTAGTTGGTGCCCTCAGATTGATTGGAAACGATTCCAGTAGACTCATTGAAGGGATTCCTGGAAGCCCATATCTTAAAGAAATACAAAAAATGTTCTCACGAGTACAGCCCACACCTTACGGAGGGCTTTATCTATGTAAAATATGTGTGTGTATGTGTATGTTTTTTTTTTATTGATCAGTGGAAAATTTCTGAATTTAGTTCTCTGGGCGCTATCCGGAAAGTAATGTGTACATAGCAGAAATCAAAGGAAATAATAATAATAATAATAATAATAATAATAATAATAATAATAATAATAAATTTTTTTTTTTTTTTTAACCAGCGTCATTTCTCTTTGAACAACCAATCGTGTCTCTGTCTATTGTTGTTGCATCTTTGAGAAGGAAAACTCCAGCAACAACCCGCAAAACAGTAAAATGTCAAGGTGTTAATCGTTGTCAAAAAACCCTGTCTGAAGGACCTTGAAAACGATCCAGAAAAAAACGTGAAAATGTTACCTGGCATAATCACTGGGGAACATCAACAATCCCTGTTGTTTGATGATGAAAAGGTTGGAAACCTAAATATGCACTGGTTGGAAAAATATTCAAGTAGAAGGACTAATTGAAGGGATTCCAAGAATGGATGAAAAGGAACCAATATCGGAAAAAATAGTAATAACATGCCTCAAGGAGATACAGAAAATTGTTCTGACAAGTACAAAGCCCACACATCTGGGAAAAAAGGAGGCGAAACGAGGCTTTTTGGATCTTATCGACCAGAATAATATTTTTTTTGTCAGTGGAAAGTGTCATGAATGCAATAATATTTAATCATTTCTAACCTTAGGTCCCAAAAAATTCACCTCAAAACCCAAAAAGAAATGTTCCGGAAACGCCAGAAATCAAAGAAAATAAAAATAATAATAATAAACAAAAAGCTGCTAATAAGTATGAACTAAACAATAATAGAACACTATGGTTACATATCTAGCAAAAGTCTTTAAATGTAAAGATAAAATCAATTGCAATGTAGTACCCCAAAATACATGGAAGATCTCAGACTCTTTATTAATTGCCAAAGAGGACAATGAGTTGAAGAAATTTTACAGGGAAATTGTTCCTCAATGCTGCTGCAAACTAAAATTGGAATGAAATTCAGTTTCAGTGACGACATAGGGATGAATTTTATTTAATGAAATAAGTATAAATGTGCAAATGTAATATACAAAGAAAAGGAGAACTTCAAAAGAAACACAAATGGTTATCAATAGATTTAGATTTTAAATACAAAAAATAGTGACACAATGATCAAAAGAACTGGAACAAGAAGAAAACAACTATAGGCAAACAAAGATCTTAGGAATTTACGAAGAAGAAAGAATACAGTATATCCAAATGAAGGAGAAGGTAAAGAAAGGAGTACTACAGACATGTGCGTCTGATACCCAATACAGAGCTGAATTAAAAAAACAGAATACTAGGTATAAACACCTTGGCTGTCCTTTGGTGTAATACATTTCCCACATTCTTAAATAGATCATAGCTGACATTAGGCGAATGGACGCCAAAACGAGAAAGCTTCTCACTGCCACCACATGTATCATCCCAAGGCTGATGTTGATCGTCTCTATGTGCCCAGATCCGGAGAAGGCAGAGGATTAGTTCAACTAGAAATGTCTTATAAAACTACAAAAGAATGACTTTCAAAGATACCTAGTAACTACGAAAGACTGGATTATGATCTGTGTCAAAAAACATGAAAGTAGTAACCTATTTTATTCAGTAATAAAGGAAGCCAACAAGTTCAAAATGGATGAAGAAGATTCAAGTGGATGAAGAAATGTAAAACAACTAATACTATTTAGTAGATTCATAATACACCGCCTGTAAAGCTGCAAAATATTTAAAAAAGGCCAATATCCAGAACAAAAAACCCAATAATGAAACCGAACAGGCACAGAAACAATGGCAAGATAAACCTCTTTATGGTCGATACCTTGCCCGTATGAAACAATGTAGACAAACTCCATACTTCATTACGTAGTGCAAGGTTAAAAGGTGAAACCGAAGGTATTATACTTGCTGCAGACTGTAAAATTGGGATAAATATCCAGAAGCAATTGTGTCAGGTTGCCTGGTATTGGGCACCAACTGAATATAAATCACGGTATGACAGAGTGAGCCAATATTTGCACTGGAAAATCTGCAACACTTAGGGAAAGGAAACTGCAAGACATTGGTATGAACACCACCCAGGCCAGGTTGCGGAGATAGGAAATGTAACAATACCATGGGACTTTACAATACACACAACAGGACAATCAAGGCTAACCACAGCAAGGCTAATGACATCGTGATTAGAGACCGCAAAGACAAAATGTGCCTCCTTATTAACATGGCAATTCCTGAAGACTGCTATGTATCTTTGAAGACCTACAAAAAAAACTATCAACATAAAAGGACCTTGAAATCAAAATCTCAAAAATTTGGCGCATGGGGACATTAACAATTCCAGTTGTAGTTGGAGCCCTCGGATTGATTGGAAAAGATTCCAATAGACTCATTTAAGGAATCTCTGGTAGCCCATGCCTTAAAGAAAAAAAAACAAATAGTACTTAAAAGTACAACCTACACTTTACGAAAGGCTTTATTTCTGTAAAATATGTGTATTTTTTTAATTGCCCACTGGAAAGTGTCATGCTGCCATTTCTAACCTTAGATCTGTGTACGGGACCCGGAAACAAATATAAGTAAAGTATACACCAGAAACCAAAGGAATAATAATAATAATAATAATAATAATAATAATAATAATAATAATTGAGAGAAGAGTTAGTATGAAACGGGATATACACGTTATAAAATTTTAGTTTTAAGAGAGCTTTTTTCTGTCAAATTTTACTGATTATTTAAAGTATATCTGAATATTAAAGACGGAAGAAGATTATTTCCATATTCTATCTTAGGCAAAAAACAAAACAAAAAAAAAACCCAAAAACAACAATTTACACAGAAAAAATTTAAATTATGAAGACTGTATTCTAAATGAACAGGATTTTTAAACAATTACGTGCAAATTGTTATCTCTGATAAACGTCCAACGGTTGCTCGGCCAAAATGGTGAGAGAGAAAAATAAACTTAACCAGCGTTATACTAAGAAGAAGGAAACTAACATGCACAAAATGCAGATATCAAAATGCAGATATCAAAATCTGAAACCCATTTTCAGTTTTGTTATGTTAATCACCTTGATGTGCAGCGTCCACAACGGATTTTCAACATTTTGATTTGCACATTGTAAAATAAAATATCGATTTGATCACTATCATCCATTCTGTACGATTATTACGCATTTTCAACAACAGCAACAAAAATACACATTATGAAATTTCACAAATCCTTTTGAAACTTCCGATTACTCACAACAATTTCTCCATAAAAAGAATACTCATTTTTTTTGTTCCATGACCCATAGAGGCACAATGTGTACTCCAACCGCAGGAGAAGTAGTGTTTCTTGAGCAATATAGCATGACGGAGTCCAAACTTCTCCAGGCCTGTTTCAGAGGTTCCTTTTGCACCCAAGGCTATAGAACCCAGTCTGTCCTGCTATTTATCCATAGCTGGAAGAAGTGTATTAGCACATAAGTGAATGTAATGGATCCGAGTGGAATTCGAAGTCGGCTCTCTGATTCTTCAATCTGAACAGCTATCCATTACTCAGCCGTACCTCCTCTTCGTTTTACAACAAAATAAATAGCAGGAAAGGGCGAAAAAGGGTTTGACATGAAACAAAATGTGCTTGCTTAATATATAGACGTCATAGAGCGAGGATATATTGAATGAATTTAGTTAAATCTAATTTGTCCAAATCAATGAAGCTACAGAAAAAAAATCATTTATTTACCCGTGATGCACAAGCTCCTGACATTTATGCATGGTGTCGTTTGTAAATTGAAAGGGAAGCGTCTCCGTGGGTGAAAATCGTGACTCATTTAATATTCATTATTGCGTCGGCATTCGGCATTCATTTAAATATGTAGATGCAATGAAAGAGGCAGCTTTCACTTTCAAAGTTGTCAGAGTAATTTCTACGATTGTATCAGGCTAGTTCTAACAACATATTAACATATTAACGAAATGATTACGGGCTTCCAGATTTTCCGTTCACTGCTACCTCATATTCAGATACCAACCTTTATTTGATAGCTTTCTCTATCAAAATAGTGCTTTCAACTTTTTCATATCAGTGTTTGAGCCCAGAGTAAGAGTTTTAAAAAGCAATTAACACTTGAATTTAATGGAACTCGTCTCTCCGGTTATTCAATCCGAGACGCCACCCCACTACTCCACTTTGCCTCCAACCGGAGCAAAATTACCAATACTAAAACTGGATACACACAGGCTAGCATCATATCTACAGGTTGCGATGGATACATTGTCTGAATTACATAAAAATGAAACATTGACATGTCATTTTAACAAATATATTTACCAAAATTACACAAAAATGTATTGAAATATTAAAGAGAAAATTCGTTCAATAAAGTCGACATTGCTTTCAACCACAACCTCCAGGCGACTTCGGAATCTCTTGAAACTTTTCTGGAGGTTCCCTTTGTTTGAGGTGGAGAATCCTTACCTTCAAGGAAATTTTCTCGCTGAACTGTGCTCCCCACATAATAATCAATGGCGTTGCAGTCTGGGGAAGGAAGAGCCGGATGTAAGGGGTGAAGTGGTCACAGAAATTATCTAACAACTATCACTGGGTTTTCCTGCTTGTGTGGCATGGTGCAGAGTCCTGTTGCCAGATATAGTGTTTCCCAGCAGCCACCCTCTTAATTCAGGGCGGCACTACTTTCTCAAGGCACTCGATGTAGACTTCTGTGTTGAGTCTGGGGGCCTGGGAGAAGAATGGGGACATAGCACCGCCATCGCTAGTGATTACTACAAAAACCATTAGACTCATCCAACTCTTTCTGAATCCTCTTCATTGTCCTCAGATTGACACCCAAACACACTGAAATTTTCACATTGGAAATTCCGGTGCAAATGCCAAGTACTATCGGATATCAATCTAAATTTCTGGCGTAGTGAAGTGTGTCATGGTGTTCTTTTTCTCACAGACTGTGCCCAACTGTGTGCCCTACAATACTGAGCAGTCGACACAATAATTGACGTGCATGCGTGAAATTAAATACATCACATTCTCAATCTATATATCTAAATATCTATCTTTCTATCTATCTATATTTCGATTTATAAAGACTGTATTATGTATCTTTCTATCTATTGCAGTCTTCATACTTCCCTCCCCTCTCTCTCTCTCTATCTCTCTCTTTCTCTCTCTCTCTCTCTCTCTCTCTCTCTATATATATATATATATATATATATATATTTAGATAGATAGATAGATAATTTAGTGATGAATATATATATATATATATATATATATATATATATATATATATATATATATATATATATATATATATATATTTCCATCAGGATTGAATCCTGGTAGAGCTCAATGTCTAGGACAGAGCAAGTATATAATATAAAACACTAATATTCCATGGTTTATAATTTATTACACTGGAATCATAATCACGATCCCATTCGTCAGACCTTCAAATTAAAAAAAACAAACTTTTTTTAATTTGTAGGTTTGATAATTCGATCAGTTAAAGTTATCCAGTTAAAATCATGCTTATCACACAGAATCTCGAAAAAAAGTTTAAATAGTAAGTAGAAAGTTAGAAAGGCCATAGACAAATATATATATATATATATATATATATATATATATATATATATATATATATATATATATATTAAAGAAAAATTCACCAGAGACATTTTAAAGGACGCCGGATCATCAGATAGCACTTCCAAAAAATGAAACTAAAAATGAAATGAAAATTGATGGGTAGTGTATGTTTTTTCTAATTTAACAGAGAGTGTAATAAAGATTAGTCAGAGAGACATGGTAGAGTTTAGAGAGGGTTTAATTTTATATATATCAATCATACTTAGTATTGAGGGAGGAAGAGTGAGCAGACCTTGTCCTATTTAAACGGTTAACTTAACGGAAGTGATATATTGAAATGGGAGGGGAGAAGAGAGAAAAGAAAAAGGTAAAAGGAAAAAGAAAGAGAGGTAAGTAAAGAGAAAGAGGGTGTAAATTGGTTTTACATATGAAGGAGAGGGTGGTAAGTTTTAGCAATTTAGGTAAAAATAGATTCTTGATAGTAATTTAGATGCCTAAAAATATCCACGAAGAAATTCATTAATGCTTGTTAAATATTACAAATAATTTAAGGATTTAATATAAGTTAAATACTGCATTTATTAACACATTCATAGAGAACACATTAAAAAAAGTTTTAAACTATAACAGTTTGTTTACCCGACCAATCGTACTTTTTTAATATTGTAAAAGACAGTTAAGGTAACATCTTTATTAGTTTGAATCTAATTCATGAATGTAATTTGTAATTATTTTTAGATGGGTAATCTTTCTTACGTAAAGTTTAGGTTTCAAATAAAGATGGAGTAATATTTGAAGGCAATATTAAAGAATTTTTTTTCATATATATATCACATACAGACTTATGCATATCCTATATATACATACGTTCATTTACATGCGCAATTACACACATAGGCACACACACATGTATCGATATACACAGGTGCCTATACATATTTATACATAAATTACATACACACATATATATATATACATACACAAATATTCATACATAAATTACATACACACACACATATATATATACTTCGTGCCAAATTATTATCAAGATAACTTTTTTTCTAATATTTCAAAGACCGTCTAATCAATTCACACAAAAGTTTCACACAATATTGGCAATACTGACCTGCGCAATCACTGAAATTTTTTGTGCTTGATCTGCACAATGTAAACAAACTGGCGCCATATTTGTTATCAGCACGTTGATTTGGCCGTGCCAAATTATTAGAAATGTTTAGTAAAATTCCCAGAACTGAGTACACAAAACGTTTATTAATGTTGCAATGAATGTTTATGATCAAAATCAGCTAATAAATAAGATAATCAAACAAATAATAACAGATACAAACAAAGGTACAGTTTTAAACAAATTAATAGGAATGTGCTTTCCCTGTTTCGAAATTACTTGAAGAAGTCGACGATCCATAGAATTTGTTAATTGTAGGATGTCATCTGCTGTAATACCGCGAGATATGTCAAGAATTGCTTCCACAACTCAGCGTTGATCCTAAATTGTCGTACGATGGCGTACAGTCTTCGCTTCATGATGCTCCAAAGGTTTTCGATTGGGTTCAAATCCGGAGAATTTACTGGCCATAATCTTTCGAGGCCCATCGAAGCCTAATTGTTTCAAATATTCAGTAGTCTTGTGAGCAGCATGTGAGGGAGCATTATCTTGCATAAAAACAATGGCTCCTCTGAAGGCAACTCTTTGCCCTTTCATCCACTGTTCAAGATGCTCCTTCATAAACGCTATGTATTCATCGGCAGTCATTTTGACGCCATCTGGTACTCCCCATGGGCCCACTAATGTTTTTCCAATAATACCACCCCAGATCATTATGCCTCCACCGCCTTGTTGGCATCTCAAACACTGATGGCGATTCTGTCCGTTCATTACCCAGGCTTTGGACCATCTATCTGGCCCATCAAGTGTTGTTCGAGTTTCGTCTGTGAACAAAACTTTAGAGAAGTCAATCTTCATATTGTCCTCGGCCCATTTCAGTCGATTTTTGAATGTGATTTCTCGTCAACGGAGTCTTCGATACAAGTTTGACTGTTGTTGCTATTTCCCTCAGATACCGACACTGAGTACTTTTTAGACACAGTAGGATCCCCAATGCGACTGAAAAAGCTTTTTGACTGGTAAGTCCAGGGTACTTCGTGCGCTCTCGTTTAAGTTGTGACATGAGACAACATGAAATAAACCTCGGTTTGCCTTTATCTGCCCTTTTTGCGCACTTGTGTATGTCGGCGGTGAACTTTTCATTGTTTGATGACACCTCCTATCATTTAGAAATTTCAAGGGTAGATTTACCTTTTGAGACTTATGAGGTGATAGTTTTTCTTTTCAGCATCACTTAAACTGCATTTACGACACATCTTTCCTACTAAGTTATTACACTTTTTCTAATAATTTGGCACTCTCAAAATCACCGTGCTGATAACAAATACGGCGCCAGTTTGTTTATATTGCGCAGATCAGTACGAAAATTTCAGTGATTGCGCAGGTCTGTGCTAAACATTGTATGAAAATTTGGAGGGTTTTTTGAAATATTAGAAAAAAATTATCTCGACAATAATTTGGCACGCAGTGTATATATGTATATATATATATATATATATATATATATATATATATATATATATATACATTAGGGTTATGACTTTTAACCCTATGTTCCTGTATGAAATAGATGAACCTGCGTTCAAAATAATGACAAAGTCATTACTTTGTTTTAATTCTTGCATAAAGATCACCCACTCCAAAGTGAGAACCTTTTAGAATCTTTTATTTGTTAATTTGCTTATGATGTCATTGTATAATACTTATGAATTTTATTGCATTCAACATTTTGCTTGATGATTGAGAGTAAAAAAATCATGTAGTTTAAATAGAATGAACAGATGAAAGCGCATGTTCTTTGGAACAATTTGGGATCGGAAAAACTGTTTAATCTCACATATATCTATTTTGTGTGCTGACATATAAAACTGATAAAACATAGTATGCCTTATAAAAGTTTTAAAACATATACCATATGAACGTAATAAAAATATATAGTATATCATATAACAATGTTAAAACATAATATTCGTAATAAAAATAATATATCATTTTTTCAGCATATCACCCCCCAAGGCGTGAGTTCCACTAGCACACAAGGGGTTACAGAAAGCGAGAGGACGGGGATCAGGATCAAGGCATCAGAAGATGTCGATTGACATTATATTTAAATATTTGAAGATTATCGCTATCAAGGAAGCAAGTAAGAGGAAGGTAGTTCCACTGACGGGAAGTGTGAGATAAGAAGCTGTTGGAGTTGAATTGACGGTTACATTTGATCGTTTCAACAGTGAATATGTGGGACCGAGATGCCAAGCTAGTAGCATGCTTAGATTCATGCTGTTTGGAAACCAGTGAAAATAGCTCTTCAGGGCAGTTGCCATGAAAATACTTGTAGAAAAGACAGAGGGAAGACACAGTACGTCTGTAAGAGAGTGACTGTAAACCAGATGCCAGATTTGGACCTATAACATTGCATATCCGTCTCTGGATTTTGTCGAGGACCTCGAGATGAACACCGGTGGAGCCAGGCCATATATATGCCAGTAGTTCAATGCAACGACGATTGTTTGATTTGTAGGTTTGAAGAATGGACGATAAAATCCTTCTGGCGCGACACGGAGAGCCAACTTTCCTTCCGGTAGACAATATAAAAGTACCCAAAACATAATATATGCTAAAAATAACTTAATATTCCATATAGCAGTGCGAAAAACATATAAAAGTATTACAAATATAATATGCCATATAGTCAGTCAGTTATGTGCCATGCATAATTCACGATCAAGTGATCATGTATCTTCCGGTACATGACTGACGAGGCAGATTTCTTCCTGTAGTAGGTTGCCATTTCTTTCTGCGGTAGACCATTTGCCGTCCAAAGCAAAAAGTCAACCCGGTCTGTCCTGCTATTTATCCATATCTAGTGGGGAAGAAGATTCATAACCTTTCTCAAGAGTATTAACACATAAATAGATGTAATGGATTCGACTGGAATTCGAACTTGGCTCGATTCCTCAATCCGAGATTTTATTACTCCACCATGCTTCCTAATATACCATATAAAATACTAAAAGGAAACTAAACCATATGCAAATAATAAAAAACATAGTTTACCATATAATTACTAAAAAATTATATTAACCCATATAAAAATAATAAAACATAGTATACCATTTAATATTATTAAAAACATAGGAAATCATATTATATTAAAATCATAATATACCATATAAAAGTAATAAATGCCTAATACACCAAATAAAAAGTATTTGAAAAACATTTTATACTTTATAAAATGAATAATGACCTAAGATATCATCTAAAAATTAAAAAAAATAGTAGGCAATTGAAATTAAAGCATAAAAAATATATAAATGAATTTAAACATAGTATAACATAAACGTAATAAAAACGTTGTATGCCATGTAAAATTATTCAAAACATTATACCATATACATTTAATAAAAACATAATATATCATATAGAAGTATTAAAAACATAATATACGATATAAAAGTAATAAAACATAATATACACATTTTTTTTTCCTTGCTGATAATTAACACAACCGGCGGTAGAAATCATTTCAAAGACAGAAATGTGTCTCAAAAAATAGCCTGAGTACTAATGGTGGTGCTGTCTGTGAACTTAAAGAAAGCAAGTAAAATATCCCAGGTACGAGAAAAGATAAAATCAACAATGCTGTCCAATTTTAAATGGGAAATAGAAACAGTCCCCAAATATCTGACAAGGAAATGTGATAAATTGTTTTCGTGTAGACGAAAAGACTGAGAATATTTGCCAATGTGACAAAGTAGCTTAAAGCCAGGACTTTAGCAAACCGTCAAAAGTGATATTACAATTAATTAAAAGCAAAAAGTGACTATTGATGAAATGCGCAATGTGTGTAGACTCTAGAATATTTTCCACAAGACGAAATGTAAAAGAAAAAAAGATCAGATCAACGAAGAGGGAATGAGGGACAATGGACAGATAGAAAATGAACCATTATTAAAGTTAATTAGAAAATATCATCGAAAATATCTGACTATATCTCTCTGAGATGAGGTATTATGTATATTATTTACATTATTCGGACTATTGTCCTCATCTTTGTCGCCATGTTTATTACAACGTTTCCGCCTTTGTACGCTCCGGCCCCTCTTCAGGTGGTTGGAATGTCGATATATATATATATATATATATATATATATATATATATATATATGAAGGAATCTTCCGTCGTCTTTCAGTTTTTACATGACGAACATGTTGAAGTGTAGACAGTCATATGGGCTGATATATTGGCCCATGATTTAGTGTTGGTTCTTAATTCTCACATATGGTTGAGAAGATTCTTTTTTAAAGTTAGTTATACCTCGGTATCAGTTCTCAACAGCAAGTTCGAACTCCTCTATAGGAATCTATGCAGCATTTAAATTGTATTTGAGTTTGACCTAGAAGCGTAGCCAAAGGCGTGCTGCATTGCGCTTACCATGAAAAAGTTGGGTATACATGAGGATTTTCGGCATCCGCTCATCACTCATTCTTGTGACATGACCAGATCATCTGAACTGTGATTGAATAAGAAAAGGATTCGATACCACCGATGCCACACACACACACACACACACACACACACACACACACACACACACACACACACATATATATATATATATATATATAAATATAAACTCAAAAGATGAGTTCCACCACGGAATATGTGATCACCGAGGCCCGTTGTTACAGTTGGCATGACAAAATCGTTCAAGTTTCAATTCTCGGTAGTGGATGCGCACTGCTGATGAGTCCCAAATATCAGACGAAACGGCTCTCCAGTGCATTCTGTTGAGGTTTCTTCTCGGCGATTCTTCGATGAATATCGAATTCGTTACAACTTCGTCACTGACAACCATTGATACAGTTGGTATGGCGTTTTACCACCTATCGTAACTGTTCTGGTTTCAATTCTCGGTAGTGGATGCACACTGCTGATGAGTCCCAAATATAGGACGAAACGGCCGTCTAGTGATTCCTTCATTCTGCTGAGGTTTGTTCTAGACTCATTGAATTACTTGATTATGGTTATTTCAAATCCTGCTAATTATATATATATATATATATATATATATATATATATATATATATATATATATATATATATTCTTCCCTTGTTCATTTATTTATTTCGTTTTCTTTTTGACCTCTGGTGATGGTTGCCCTGAAGGAAGGTCCAGAGTTACAGGTAACTATCAAAATTAGAAAGCGGTGGATAGTTTTCGACCTCAAACTTTTTCCCCACCTTAGGGATGTGTACTTTGTGTAACCATAGGACGATCGACTTGGTTCCTTGTTTGACGTCTTTCTTTCTAAATTCTCATGATGATCCCACTTGTGATATACTGAACAAGAAAGTCCATCCATGGTTGCCTGGTACAATGCATAAGGCTCTTCCTGACAGGTGGCGCCCTTCTAACATGTATCAATCAGGACTTTAGGTATAAACACCTTGGCTGTCCCTTTGGTGTAATACATTTCCCACATTCTTAAATAGATCATAGCTGACATTAGGCGGATGGACGCCAAAACGAGAAAGCTTCGTTTCTGCCACCACATGTATCCTCCCAAGGCTTATGTTGATCGTCTCTATGTGCCCAGATCCGGAGGATATATTAAAATAGACTCATCTAAAATGCAGAAAAAACTACAAAAGAGAGTTCAACAATAAAAAATACCTAATCAAATATAAAAGAATATCGCCCATGAAAACGTATCAAAAAAAAAAAGATGAAAGAAAGTAACCTATTTTAAAGAAAAATGAAAAAGAAAAGAAAAAAAAAAAAAGGAAAAAAAAAAAAAAAGGAAAGAAAAGACGAAAAGGAATACGCCGCCTGACGAAAAATATTTAAAAAGAAAAGCAAAACGACTAAAGGAAAGAAAGACGAAAGGAAAGAAAAAATGGGAAAGAAAAGACGAAAGGAAAGAAAAGACGAAAGGAAAGAAAACAATGTAGAAAAACTCCATACTTCATTACGTAAAAGGTTAAAAGACGAAAGGAAAGAAAACTGGAAAGAAAAGATAAAGATGGATAAAAATCCAGAAAAAGAAAAGGAAAGACGAAAGGAAAAAAAGAATAAGGAAAAACGAAAAGGAAAAAGCCAAATTTGAAAAGGGCAACACGAAAAGGAAAGAAAAGGAAAGACATTGATGAACACCAAAAAGAAAAGTTGCGGAGACGAAATGTAAAAGAAAACCATGGGAGACGAAAGGAAAATCAAAAAGGGAACCACGAAAGGAAAAAAAAGGAAAAGACGAAAGACAAAAAAGAAAAGGGAAAGACGAAAGGAAAAACTGCTATGAAAAGGAAAGACCTAAGGAAAAAAAATCAACATAAAGACCTTGAAATCAAAATCTCAAAGACGAAAGGAAAAAAAAGAAAAGGAAAGACGACAATTCCAAGAAAAGGGAAAGACGAAAGGAAAAAAAGAAAAGGGAAAGATTGAAAAAGAAAAGGAAAGACTCATTTAAAAAAGGAAAGGAAGCCCATGCCGAAAGGAAAAAAAAAAAAAAGACGAAAGGAAAAAGAAAAGGGAAAGACGAAAGGAAAAAAAAAAATATGGTATTTTTTAATTGAAAGGAAAAAAGAAAAGGGAAAGACGAAATTTCTAAAAGAAAAGGGAAAGGACGAAAAGAAAAAAAAAAGGAAAGACGAAACCAGAAAAAAAGAAAAGGAAATAATAATAAAAATAAAAGGGATAATAAAGAAAATAATAATAAAAGAGAAAGACGAAGTAAAAGAAAAAGGGAAATACAAAGGAAAAAAAAAAGGGAAAGACGAAAGGAAAAAGAAAATTTTACTGAAAGATTTAAAGGAAAAAGAATATTAAAGACGAAAGGAAAAAGAAAAGGAAATATTCTATCTTAGGCAAAAAAAAAAAGACGAAAAAAAAAAAAACAAAAGATTTAGACAGAAAAATTTAAAAAGGGAAAGACTGTATTCTAAAAAACAGAAAAGGAAAAGACGAAAGGAAAAAAAAAAAGAAAATCTGAAATTGACGAATTTAAAAGGAAAGACGAAAGGAAAAAAAGTGAAGGAAAAAAATAAACTTAACCAAAAGAAAAGGAAAAAAAGAAGAAAAAATGCAGATATCAAAATGCAGATATCAAAATCTAAAAAGCATTTTCATTTTTGTTATGTTAATCATTTTATCAGCGTTTAAAAATTCATTTGTACGCAACAAGAAAAAAATAAATAAAAAGATTAATATAAAATGATCGATTTCGTTTCACAAACCTTCAGTAAAAGTTGATTATTACCCCATATATATATATATATATATATATATATAAATATATAAATCTTTTGAAACTTAAGTTACTCAAAATTTAAATCATTGTATGTTAGTTTTTTAGATAATTGAAATGATGAAGAGCAAAAATTCTCTAAAACATGTTCATCGTCTAAAAAAGTATTTCATTTCTTGAAATGGCCTATATATATATATATATATATATTTCTTTTTAATCTTCGGAGTTCGACTTGTCTAAATACCCACCACCATGTTTTAAACCAGCCATTTGTAAAAAAAAAAAAACTATGACGTTGATATATATGTATACATGTTAAATCTATGCTGTGTGATGCGTGTGTATATTAATTATAATTTTAACGTAATTTAATCTAGATTAAAGTATTCTCATTATTCAGCCGTATTTTCTCTTCGATATTGGTTTTCATAATTATCAGGCATTTAAAATGCAATATATCCAATAATAATTTCAATAATGAGACTCACCTTATCTAATACTATAATTTACAGTTTTGTTGTTATAAACAAATCATTTTTGATAAATTAATCTGTCCAAAAAATATTGGGAAAATGAAAGTAAAACCATTTACCTGTAAAAGACGAAAGAGAATCAATTAATGGTGTTTATTTAATACAGACAGGATGAATAATCTTTTAATATATATATATATATATATATATATATATATTTCATTGCGTCGCTAAGCAACACGCGGGAGAGTACTGAGCGTGAAATAATGAGAAAACATTAACAAAGAACAATAAAATAGAAGCAAATTATCAAGACGGAAGATAACGATTGACACTAATTTAAATTTCTGAAGCTCAAATTTGATTGGAAAACAAGGATTGACAGGGGTAGTCCACGATTTGAAAATGCGAAATGCGAGAAAATAATCGATTACATAGAACTTAGTGAGATGTAGCTATTGCAAGTGTAAAATGCAGAGATTTTTTTAATCTTGTATTGTCCTTAATTTTATAGAGGCTAGGTACCATAGATGAGAATAAAATTAATTTGAATTTAAAAAAACTGGTATCCGGTTATTCAATAGGAAAAGCTGGTATTAATTACTTAAAATGAAATCTTGCTAAACAATTACTAACTAAAACTATACCACAGTATCATATACACCAGAACACATTCATACCATTCTTACTACATCCAAAAATCATAACTTAAAAGCCTCAATTTAACTTAATTAGTCCCAATATTAACTTTTTTCTGGGGTGTATAAAATTTAAATAAAATAATCTAACTCAATGTGTAGTTTCTTTTTCCTCCCTCAACCTCTCGACTTATATATATATATATATAAACTTTTCTGGAAGGTTCCATAGAGGCTACAGTCTGTTTAATGCTATATGCAATTCAGGCCATATAATTTTCTCAGAACTGTCGCCTCCCCAGTGTTAATTATGTTTGCTTTTTATTTAAGAGCCGGATGTCTCTGATATTGGTCACACTTTATCCCATAAATATTTTCCTCTTAAGATATATACATATATATATATTATTTATATATATATATAAACTTATGCAGTGTTACATTAGAACATGCACATATCCACTACAAAATTGTACATTTTTGTTTCAACGTTCTGTGAACGCCTTTTTTTAGACGTCTCATCAGGTGGGAATCATGTTACTAAAAAAAACGCCATTTAATGTAACACTGCATAAGATAAATAAATATTTACGGGTCTATTTTGTGTATTGAGCAGCGTTTTAAATTAATGTTCTGAACGCTGTAATTTTACTGTTCGTTTTCGTAAACTGACAACACACATATATATATATATATATATATATATATATATATATATATGAGAGAGCTCATCAGAACAATTATTATAGACGTATTTGTAAAAAAAACATACAGGGCAATTTAGGACAAATGACATTACAAAGTTTTCTTTGGATGTCATCATGGATCACTAAATATATATCGGGAACACAAGGTCATATATGATCAATAGTTCAATCTATGGATAATGGTAGACTTATAAAAATCTGTGTTATGAAAATTTTATCCCGAGAAAATACGACGACTGTCTTCTGGAGGTTAGCATTTGCCATGCTGAAGGAGTCAGAAATTGTTCTCTCAGACGATTATTTAAAGTCATATAAACATTTTTATTCAACCACCAAAATGGGGAAGTCGTGCATCTCAAAGAGAAATTAATGATGTAATCGAAATATTGAGCTATAAATTGATTTTTAACAAATAGCCAAATATATAAGCCCATCGTGAATACTGGTGAGGACAAAATGTTACTGAACTTGAAAGACATGTTTTCCTGAAAAAAATATTTTTCCAGATAAACACTTTGTAAGTTTCAAATGATAGAGACGTCTAATATTATCGCTTTCACCATCTGTGAACAGCATCAAGAGAATTTTTCAATTCTAGAATATTTCATATGTTTGGTCACGTTAAGCAAGAAATGAAGAAATAACATGTGAACAGGGTGAAATATTAAAAGAGACTGTCAGAAAGAACTCTCTCTCTTCTATATATATATATATATATAATATAAATATATATATATATATATATATATATATATATTATAATAATAAATATATATTAAAGAAAATTTCACCAGTGTCCTTTTAAAGGACGCCGGATCATCAGATAGCACTTCCAAAAAAAAATGAAACTTAAAATTGATGGGTAGTGTAAGTTTTTGTAATTTAACAGAATGTAAAAAAGATTAGTCAAAGAGACATGGTAGATTTTAGGAGGGATTAATTTTATATCTCTCAATCATACTTAGTATTGAGGGAGGAAGAGGACCAGACCATTGACCTATTTAGACGGTTAACTTAACGGAAATGATATATTGAAATGGGAGGGGAGAAGGAAGAAAAAGGTAAAAGGAAAAAGAAAGAGAGGGAAGTAAAGAAAAAGAGGTGTAAATTGGTTTTTACATATGAATGTAAAGAATTTTAATGCTTTATAGTAATTTAGATGTCTTGAAAAAAAAAACAAAAAAAACGAAAAAATTAATAAGAAATTTCATCAATTTAAATATTTAAATTTTTTTTACAAATAGTTTAATATTTAATATAAGTTAAATTCTATATTTATTATCACATTTATAGAGAAAACATTTAAAAAAATTTTAAACTATAACAGTTTCTTTTACTCGACCAATAGTACTTTTTTAATATTGTAAAAAACAGTTACAGGTAACATCTTTATCAGTTTGAATCTAATATATAAATGTAATTTGTAATTATTTTTAGATGGGTAATCTTTCTTACATAAAGTTTAAGTTTCAAATTTAAGATGGAGTAATATTTGAGGCAATATTAAAGAATTTTTTTTTTTATATATATTCATACAGACTTATGCATATCCTATATATACATACGTTCATTTACATGCGCAATTACACACATAGGCACACACATGTATCGATATACACAGGTGCCTATACATATTTATACATAAATTACATACACACATATATATATACATACACAAATATTCATACATAAATTACATACACACACATATATATATACTTCATTTTTTTATTATCAAGATAACTTTTTTTCTAATATTTCAAAGACCGTCTAATCAATTCACACAAAAGTTTCACACAATATTGGCAATACTGACCTGCGCAATCACTGAAATTTTTGTACTGATCTGCACAATGTAAACAAACTGGCGCCATATTTGTTATCAGCACGTTGATTTGGCCGTGCCAAATTATTAGAAATGTTTAGTAAAATTCCCAGAACTGAGTACACAAAACGTTTATTAATGTTGCACGTGAATGTTTATGATCAAAATCAGCTAATAAATAAGATAATCAAACAAATAATAACAGATACAAACAAAGGTACAGTTTTAAACAAATTAATAGGGAATGTGCTTTCCCTGTTTCGAAATTACTTGAAGAAGTCGACGATCCATAGAATTTGTTAATTGTAGGATGTCATCTGCTGTAATACCGCGAGATATGTCAAGAATTGCTTCCCACAACTCAGCGTTGATCCTAAATTGTCGTACGATGGCGTACAGTCTTCGCTTCATGATGCTCCAAAGGTTTTCGATTGGGTTCAAATCCGGAGAATTTACTGGCCACTTAATCTTTCGAGGCCCATCGAAGCCTAATTGTTTCAAATATTCAGTAGTCTTGTGAGCAGCATGTGAGGGAGCATTATCTTGCATAAAAACAATGGCTCCTCTGAAGGCAACTCTTTGCCCTTTCATCCACTATTCAAGATGCTCCTTCATAAACGCTATGTATTCATCGGCAGTCATTTTGACGCCATCTGGTACTCCCCATGGCCCACTAATGTTTTTCCAATAATACCACCCCAGATCATTATGCCTCCACCGCCTTGTTGGCATCTCAAACACTGATGGCGATTCTGTCCGTTCATTACCCAGGCTTTGGACCATCTATCTGGCCCATCAAGTGTTGTTCGAGTTTCGTCTGTGAACAAAACTTTAGAGAAGTCAATCTTCATATTGTCCTCGGCCCATTTCAGTCGATTTTGAATGTGATTTCTCGTCAACGGAGTCTTCGATACAAGTTTGACTGTTGTTGCTATTTCCCTCAGATACCGACACTGAGTACTTTTAGACACAGTAGGATCCCCAATGCGACTGAAAAGCTTTTGACTGGTAAGTCCAGGGTACTTCGTGGCCTCTCGTTTAAGTTGTGACATGAGACGACATGAAATAAACCTCGGTTTGCCTTTATCTGCCCTTTTGCGCACTTGTGTATGTCGGCGGTGAACTTTTTCATTGTTTGATGACACCTCCCTATCATTTTAGAAATTTCAAGGGTAGATTTACCTTTTGAGACTTATGAGGTGATAGTTTTCTTTTCAGCATCACTTAAACTGCATTTACGACACATCTTTCTACTAAGTTATTACACTTTTCTAATAATTTGGCACTCTCAAATCACCGTGCTGATAACAAATACGGCGCCAGTTTGTTTATATTGCGCAGATCAGTACGAAAATTTCAGTGATTGCGCAGGTCTGTGTTGCCAACATTGTATGAAAATTTGGAGGGTTTTTGAAATATTAGAAAAAATTATCTCGACAATAATTTGGCACGCAGTGTATATATGTATATATATATATATATATATATATATATATATATATATATATATATTAGGGTTATGACTTTTAACCCTATGTTCCTGTGCCAGAAATAGATGAACCTGCGTTCAAAATAATGACAAAGTCATTACTTTGTTTTAATTCTTGCATAAAGATCACCCACTCCAAAGTGAGAACCTTTTAGAATCTTTATTTGTTAATTTGCTTATGATGTCATTGTATAATACTTATGAATTTTATTGCATTCAACATTTTGCTTGATGATTGAGAGTAAAAAATCATGTAGTTTAAATAGAATGAACCAGATGAAAGCGCATGTTCTTTGGAACAATTTGGGATCGGAAAAACTGTTTAATCTCACACATATATCTATTTTGTGTGCTGACATATAAAACTGATAAAACATAGTATGCCTTATAAAAGTTTTAAAAACATATACCATATGAACGTAATAAAAATATAGTATATCATATAACAATGTTAAAACATAATATTCGTAATAAAAATAATATATCATTTTTTCAGCATATCACCCCAAGCAAGGCGTGAGTTCCACTAGCACACAAGGGGTTACAGAAAGCGAGAGGACGGGGATCAGGATCAAGGCATCAGAAGATGTCGATTGACATTATATTTAAATATTTGAAGATTATCGCTATCAAGGAAGCAAGTAAGAGGGAAGGTGTTCCACTGACGGGAAGTGTGAGATAAGAAGCTGTTGGAGTTGAATTGACGGTTACATTTGATCGTTTCAACAGTGAATATGTGGGACCGAGATGCCAAGCTAGTAGCATGCTTAGATTCATGCTGTTTGGAAACCAGTGAAAATAGCTCTTCAGGGCAGTTGCCATGAAAATACTTGTAGAAAAGACAGAGGGAAGACACAGTACGTCTGTAAGAGAGTGACTGTAAACCAGATGCCAGATTTGGACCTATAACATTGCATATCCGTCTCTGGATTTTGTCGAGGACCTCGAGATGAACACCGGTGGAGCCAGGCCATATATATGCCAGTAGTATTCAATGCAACGACGATTGTTTGATTTGTAGGTTTGAAGAATGGACGATAAAATCCTTCTGGCGCGACACGGAGAGCCAACTTTCCTTCCGGTAGACAATATAAAAGTACCCAAAACATAATATATGCTAAAAATAACTTAATATTCCATATAGCAGTGCGAAAAACATATAAAAGTATTACAAATATAATATGCCATATAGTCAGTCAGTTATGTGCCATGCATAATTCACGATCAAGTGATCATGTATCTTCCGGTACATGACTGACGAGGCAGATTTCTTCCTGTAGTAGGTTGCCATTTCTTTCTGCGGTAGACCATTTGCCGTCCAAAGCAAAAAGTCAACCCGGTCTGTCCTGCTATTTATCCATATCTAGTGGGGGAAGAAGATTCATAACCTTTCTCAAGAGTATTAACACATAAATGAATGTAATGGATTCGACTGGAATTCGAACTTGGCTCTCCGATTCCTCAATCCGAGATTTTATTACTCCACCATGCTTCCTAATATACCATATAAAAATACTAAAAGGAAACTAAACCATATGCAAGTAATAAAAACATAGTTTACCACATATAATTACTAAAAAATTATATTAACCCATATAAAAATAATAAAACATAGTATACCATTTAATATTATTAAAAACATAGGAAATCATATTATATTAAAATCATAATATACCATATAAAAGTAATAAATGCCTAATACACCAAATAAAAGTATTTGAAAAACATTTTATACTTTATAAAATGAATAATGACCTAAGATATCATCTAAAAATTAAAAAAAATAGTAGGCAATTGAAATTAAAGCATAAAAAATATATAAATGAATTTAAACATAGTATAACATAAACGTAATAAAAACGTTGTATGCCATGTAAAATTATTCAAAACATTATACCATATACATTTAATAAAAACATAATATATCATATAGAAGTATTAAAAACATAATATACGATATAAAAGTAATAAAACATAATATACACATTTTTTTTTCCTTGCTGATAATTAACACAACCGGCGGTAGAAATCATTTCAAAGACAGAAATGTGTCTCAAAAAATAGCCTGAGTACTAATGGTGGTGCTGTCTGTGAACTTAAAGAAAGCAAGTAAAATATCCCAGGTACGAGAAAAGATAAAATCAACAATGCTGTCCAATTTTAAATGGGAAATAGAAACAGTCCCCAAATATCTGACAAGGAAATGTGATAAATTGTTTTCGTGTAGACGAAAAAGACTGAGAATATTTGCCAATGTGACAAAGTAGCTTAAAAGCCAGGACTTTAGCAAACCGTCAAAAGTGATATTACAATTAATTAAAAGCAAAAGTGACTATTGATGAAATGCGCAATGTGTGTAGACTCTAGAATATTTTCCACAAGACGAAATGTAAAGAAAAAAAGACCAGATCAACGAAGAGGGGAATGAGGGACAATGGACAGATAGAAAATGAACCATTATTAAAGTTAATTAGAAAATATCATCGAAAATATCTGACTATATCTCTGAGATGAGGTATTATGTATATTATTTACATTATTCGGACTATTGTCCTCATCTTTGTCGCCATGTTTATTACAACGTTTCCGCCTTTGTACGCTCCGGCCCTCTTCAGGTGGTTGGAATGTCGATATATATATATATATATATATATATATATATATATATATATATGAAGGAATCTTCCGTCGTCTTTCAGTTGCACATGACGAACATGTTGAAGTGTAGACAGTCATATGGGCTGATATATTGGCCCATGATTTAGTGTTGGTTCTTAATTCTCACATATAGTTGAGAAGATTCTTTTTAAAGTTAGTTATACCTCGGTATCAGTTCTCAACAGCAAGTTCGAACTCCTCTATAGGAATCTATGCAGCATTTAAATTGTATTTGAGTTTGACCTAGAAGCGTAGCCAAAGGCGGCCTGCATTGCGCTTACCATGAAAAAGTTGGGTATACATGAGGATTTTCGGCATCCGCTCATCACTCATTCTTGTGACATGACCAGATCATCTGAACTGTGATTGAATAAGAAAAGGATTCGATACCACCGATGCCACACACACACACACACACACACACACACACACACACACACACACACACACACATATATATATATATATATATATATATATATAAATAGAAACTCGGATGAGTTCCACCACGGAATATGTGATCACCGAGGCCCGTTGGTACAGTTGGCATGACAAAATCGTTCGAGTTTCAATTCTCGGTAGTGGATGCGCACTGCTGATGAGTCCCAAATATAAGACGAAACGGCTCTCCAGTGCATTCTGTTGAGTTTTCTTCTAGGCGATTCTTCGATGAATATCGAATTCGTTACAACTTCGTCACTGACAACCATTGATACAGTTGGTATGGCGTTTACCACCTATCGTAACTGTTCTGGTTTCAATTCTCGGTAGTGGATGCACACTGCTGATGAGTCCCAAATATAGGACGAAACGGCCGTCTAGTGATTCCTTCATTCTGCTGAGGTTTGTTCTAGACTCGATGAATTACTTGATTATGGTTATTTCAAATCCTGCTAATTATATATATATATATATATATATATATATATATATATATATTCTTCCCTTGTTCATTTATTTATTTCGTTTTCTTTTGACCTCTGGTGATGGTTGCCCTGAAGGAAGGTCCAGAGTTACAGGTAACCTATCAAAATTAGAAAGCGGTGGATAGTTTTTCGACCTCAAACTTTTCCCCACCTTAGGGATGTGTACTTTGTGTAACCATAGGACGATCGACTTGGTTCCTTGTTTGACGTCTTTCTTTCTAAATTCTCATGATGATCCCACTTGTGATATACTGGAACAAGAAAGTCCATCCATGGTTGCCTGGTACAATGCATAAGGCTCTTCCTGACAGGTGGCGCCCCTTCCTAACATGTATCAATCAGGACTTCATAACGCATAAGATATTTATTCCACACCATGATTAACACCTTGAGTTAAGGTTTTTTATTCCGAATCTGTCTTCTCCCAGGTTGTCAACCAAGACTGAAGAGTCCATATACTTATTATTATTATTATTATAAGTGTAGCGTTTCGAACAGCAAATTAGATTGACGTAACACTTTGAAATTCCGGAAACACCCAAATTTTTTTCGCATCTTAACGGTCTGGCTTTTTTACACTTAGAAGAAAATTTAAAATTGACACATTAAATTAATTATTAAATATTAATAATAGCAATAATAATAATAAAGGATAAAATTATTTAGAAAAAAATAATTTTTAAAATGTTCCAATTGAAAAGAAACAATAGTAAGATTGAATATTGAGTATCAAATACTCCAAGCCCTCCTAACCGATTCTCTTATTTCTTTCTGGTTCTGAGTATAATTGCCATTTTTTCGAAAACAACCAAATTGTTTCACATCCTAACGGGACTGTTTTGTAAAACTTAAAATAAAATTTAAAATTTACACTTTAAAATAATTATTAAATAATACTAATACTAATACTACTACTACTAATAATAATAATAATAGAACCTTTAAGAATTTATGGGACTATACACTACACACATGCAGAACAATCAAAGCTAATCGCCCGGATATCCATATTAGAGACCGCAAAGATAAAAAAAAAAAAAAAAATGGCTCGTTATTGATATGGCAGTCTCTGCGGATTCCAATGTATCTTTGAAGATGTTCAAAAAGCTATCAAAGTACATGAACCTTGGAATCGAAATCTCAAAAATGTGCACATGAGAACATCAAAAATTTCTGCTGTAGTTGGGGTCCTTGGATTGGTGGGAAACGATTCCAATAGACTCATTGAAGAGATTCCTGGTAGCCTATGCCTTAAAGAAATATAAAATATATATTCTCACGAGTACAGCCCACACTTTACGAAGGGTTTTATCTATGTAAAATGTGTTATTGTTTTTTTTCATTTGCTTAGTGGAAAGTATCATGATGACAATTCTGACATTAGAAATGAATACACGCCACAAATCAAAATAAATAAATAAATAATGATAATAATAATAATAAAAGATAAAATTAATAAGAAAATAATAATTTTTAAAACGTTTCAACTTCAAAGAAATAATAAAATTCCACAATATTTACATTAATCCGACTATTGTCCTTGAGGACACATGGCACAGTAGATAAAGACGTTAGTTAGATCCAGGGACATACCCAAAGATTGTGAATTCAATACCTGGTTAACGCAATGGAGAATTTTCAGAGGGGAATTAACAGGAGATAACTTACATCCATTAGACATGGCACGTGGAACAAGAACAGTTTACCCCAGTGAGCGAAATAAATGGTTCAGTTCGACATTCAAACCACCTGAAGAAGGCCGGAGCGTACAACAGCCGAAACGTTGTGATAATCATGGTGACAAAGATGGGGACAATAGTCCGAATAATTTTAAATAGTGTACATAATACCTCATCTGAGAAATATAGAGAGATACTAATAAAATTGCATATTGAGTATCAAACTCTCCAAGCCCTCCTTCCTCATTCTGTTTTTTCTTTCTGATTCTGAGTATAACTGACTTTTTTTTTATCTATGCTTCCTTTTTTTAATGTTATTCTCAGAATCCTTCTATAGAACAATATTTCTGCTGTGTCCAGTCTTCTCTTCATTTTTGCGGAATTTCTTCAGCATTCACCGGTAATATAGGATAACAGATATTACATCGATGCTCAAGATTATTTTCTGTTTCTAACGGAATTTTCCTGTTTCTTTTTTTGTATTATGCTTATTTTTGGAAGGCATCTTTACGATATTCGAATACGACTTCGTATTTCGATGTCACACTTCCCATCCTCTCTTAAAACGGTACGTAGCATGTACCTCAGACTGCTTCTCTCAACAAATCTAGATTTTGTCACAATGATTAGGGTACTGGAAAATGAAGGAACTATAAATAACTCGAAGTCAGCAATGAAGATGGAATACCGAATTCCGAAATGAAGGAGAAAGTAAGAAAATGATATTGCGTCTGGCGTTAAATACCGAGTTAAATTTACAAAACAGAATATCAGCCATAAACACTTTTGCTGTCCCTGCGGTACAAAACAGTTTCAATATCCTTAATTACACCAAAGCTGACAATAAGTGAATGGATGTCAAAACCAGGCAGCGTCTCACTTTCCACCGCATGCATCATCCTAAGGCTGATGTTGATCGTCTGTATGTGCACAGATACGGTGGAGGCAGAGGATTAGTTCAAAGCACAACAATACCTGGAAACTACAGAAAACTTCAAAGATACCTGGAAACTACAGAAGATTGGATGATAATTTGTGTCGAAGAACATAAAATAAATAAGAAACCATATCCAGTAACAAATGAAGCCAACAAATGCAAAAGGGAATTTTCTCGCTGGTAACCATATTTTCTCTCTTCTTACAATTGCTGAATACTTCTTTCTTTTCGCTTTCATTTTTCTATCCAGTCTGTCTATCAGCGCAGAGTCATCTTATATTTTTAACATAAATCCCGGTAATGTCTCTGAGATAACCTCGCTATAGTGGTTGAATAAATCCAGTTGGAAGACACATCTTAGTTTTACGCACCTTTTTATGTTTTTGTGTACATAAGTTGCTTAATATAAAGATTTAAAAAAATCAGGTGGAGTAATTGTTATGGGAACCTACCTATAATAATAATGGACTATTCCTGACATTATAAATACAGCGCCTCTCATATTGTAATACGAGGAGAGATAATTGAGAGCATATTGTAAGGACATTGGAATAGTGATACTTGTCGAGACAACATAGTTCACTCTAACCAAATCTGTTAGTCATTACTAATACTTCTACTTCTTTGTATTATATTTCTGTTGTAATATATCTTTGTATTCCATACCTTTCTTCGTGTTATTCTTTCATTGGTTCTAACCTTGGATCATCACCGTGGTACAAGAAACCTGGACCATAACAGTAATAAAATTAATGGAATAATATTAGATAAAAATTAACAAAAATACGTTAGATTGAAAATATACAATAATAACCTGTTAAAACAGTTCACCTAAAATCAATAACATTAGAAAAAGTGACCAAGAAAATACTTCAGTTAAAAAAGAACAATAATAAGACAGAGGAAACAAATAACAACAACACGAATGAATGAATGAATGATTATTACACTGAACAGAAAACTGAGGATAATCAGTTACACCCGACAGGCTAAACATAAATGTATTTTTTTCTTCGAATGCATTTTTAGAGATGATAAATAGATATTGCATGTTAATGATCAATGAGTACTCGATGGTGACAAATTCAAAAAGCACTGTAAATTGCCACTATGATCCCAATACTGAAAGCAAGATATTATTAAGATATTTTTTCTGGTGGAATTTGAAATCTATCGGCCAAATTACTAGGCCCTGAAGAAATCAATACTATTGCCATTTCTTAAAGAACCTTCCCTCTCTTACTAGAAATAGACAGCTTCAATGTCGCCCCACCCCCCAAAAAAAAATCTGAAAAGAACGTCATTACTCATGCTTCTATATATCTTGAGATTCTGGACAAATCCCAGAGAATCTGCAATATTATCCGTCCGACCTGGTATCTCGGCTTCAGTCATTTTCCCATCTGTGCTTTTTCTAAAAATATTTTCAGGGCAATGTTTCTAATGAGCCTTCGTCAATGGTAGCGGATCTTCATGAATCGTCATTGGCCGCTACAACGTGGTGTGATGGTCAGCAGGCTTGTCTGGCTAGATCATTTACGCCTAAATTTTGAGTTCGATCCTCACTGGGTGCCCACAATTTTGGCTTAGTCCCGCATCTAAGCTACGCTTAGAAAATCACCATCATGCATATTGGATTAACTCGCTAGGAGAAAAGTATATCAATAAAGTGTCTAATGATTGTATACATGTCAATACATTAAACAAGTATGATCATCGCTGACAATTTTGTACAATGTCGTTAGTTCTTGTTAAAACAGCAATGGCTCTTATGTCAACAAGTGATTTGCAAAGCTTATTGCAGACTGGGAAAGACTGAGTAATGTTTGTCTATTCCCATCCCTTCGAAACCCTTTTCTGACAAGGATTTACACAAGCAAGGGTGGTTGTTTAGTCGTTTCCCTTCTTGCTTTTAGTATGTCGCGTATTTAACAAATTCTCCAAGACGTCTTTCCTTATTTCATGCCTTGAGATTTTAAGTGTCTCTTTCTGATCTTAATTATGTCCTTTTTGCTTCCATTTTCCATAAATAATCCTCGTTGCCCGTATGTTAAGTCTATAGGATTCTCGGTATTTTTCTGTAGAACCTGACTTTCGTTGCCGCAAGTCGTTTCATCATATCTGAGGAGACATTCGAAGCTGGTGCTGACATAAAGTAGGATGATATTACATAACTGTCCAGTAGGATTTTCGTTATTTATAATACAATTTTCCATTGATAATACTTTGCTTAGCTTTGGGATGTTATCTTCCGCTTTTCGGACGCGTTTTTGGATTACGGTGTCACATTTTACGTCTTCTGTTAAAATCCTTCCTAGATATTTTAATCTTTGTACTTGCTTTATTTTAGTGTCACCCATCAGCAATCCGCTTCTTTGGTTGTTTCATTTACTAACAAAAATGCATTCTTTTTTTATACGGATGTTTGATTGAATATTTTAAAAAGAAATTAGCTTGACGAAGATTTCTACTTGGTGGGTGCCACGTCATCTGGCACGTGATCAAAACCGCACCAGTGTGATCACATCACGGAATAATTAGAACCAGATGGTGTCCTTGAATGTTTGCTAAAACCTGGATGAGTGTTGAGTTCATCGCTTTGAGTTGGAGGCATAGAGGCAGTCCGTACAGTGTAAACACCTCTCTTTGCCTTTTCCAATGAAGGCCAGTGTATTTTCATCTTCAAGGAAGGTGATGCACTCTGTTTTTTGTCTTTTTTTTTTGGAATGCAAAAGGTATTGTGTTCATTTATTATCTACAAAAGGGTCATAGCATCAATATAGAGTACTATGAGAACTTGCTATCAAGACCAAACGTGCAGTAAAATTGAAACAAGAGCTCTTGCTTCATCAGGCCAATGCACCAGCAGACAAGTCTTTGGGTTCAATGCCAAAACTGAGGAAAGGGGTCTTGCTTCATCAGGTTCCGGCAAAGTCTTTGGGTTCAATGCCAAAACTGAGGAAAGGGTCTTGCTTCATCAGGCCAATGCTCCGGCAGGCAAGTCTTTGTGTTCAATGCCAAAACTGAGGAAAGGGGTCTTGCTTCATCAGGCCAATGCTCCGGCAGGCAAGTCTTTGGGTTCAATGCCAAAACTGAGGAAAGGGGTCTTGCTTCATCAGGCCAATGCTCCGGCAGGCAAGTCTTTGGGTTCAATGCCAAAACTGAGGAAAGGGGTCTTGCTTCATCAGGCCAATGCACCAGCAGGCAAGTCTTTGTGTTCAATGCCAAAACTGAGGAAAGGGGTCTTGCTTCATCAGGCCAATGCTCCGGCAGGCAAGTCTTTGGGTTCAATGCCAAAACTGAGGTAAGGGGTCTTGCTTCATCAGGCAAATGCTCTAATGCTTTCAAGTGGTTTTGTGCATGACAATGATTTTGAACCGATTGATCACCCTCTATAATCTCTTTATTTGATCCCAAATGGCAATCATCTGTCGACCAGTATCTCTATTTTAGTGTCACCCATCAGTAATCCGGATCTTTGGTTGTTTCATTTGCTAACAAACCTACATTCTTTTTTTTCTTACAGTAGAAGTATACGAATATTTAATTGAATATTATATGAATATTTTTTTTAAATTCTGCATTATTATGAAAGACAAGAATAATTTTTGACAACATAAATGAAATGAAATCACCAAGAATACAAACGGTTCTGAATTACCTAAGCTAATTGGTCTCGCATAATCTCTATTTAAAGTTATCATATTCGACTGATATGAATTTTTAGCGTGTAAAAAATCATTTGAATAATGTTAAGAAAATCACAAAGTGTATTCAAAAGTTATTTTAGGCTGCGCACGCAATCAATAAATATGTCTACGTCATTTACAACCATTAAGAAACATTCAAAATACAGGGTGAGTCAAAATTAAGTTAACACTAGTATGAGAGAATGAGTCAAAACTGAAGAAAGGCGTGTTGCTTCATCCCAAATGACTAACATCTGGTGACCAGTATCGCTATGTTAATGACGTCATATGTGCAGTTGATGAGATTTTGACCATCAGGATGAAAGCTTCTCAACCAATGGGATCAAATCACTGCAACACCGATGGAAGAATTTAAAGACGTAGACCCCATTTCTTCATATTTCATGATAGTATCTGAGTCAGTCAATGAAGATTTCAGTCAACATTCGTATCTCTCAGGAGATAATCACTACCTCATCTTTTATAACGATAAATAAATAAATATTTTGTTTCTCCCTGTGCAATGCAATTCAAGCTCATAGCAAATGTTAGGCAGAAATGAAAAAAAAGCTCGCAAAACGTCGATATATATACATATATATATATATATATATATATATATATATATATATATATATATATATATATATATATATATAGCCTCCTAGTAAGAGCTGACCAATGATATATGGGAAACATATATGTCGGTGAAAATTAATTGACTAAATAATAAATAAATAAATGAACTGATTAAGAAATATATATATATATATATATATATATATATATATATATATATATATTAATGTTTTCATTAAATAATGCAAACAAATTTTGTCTGTTTTTATTAAATTCCTTTCATATTGGCGAATAAGCTTTTTAGGATAATCACACGTGACCACGTGAGAGTGAAAATGTCATGTACCGCAATGCGATATTTCCTTTCCCCATTTCATATGCACGATTTTTTATCGATGCATAGCCATGCAAACAAAACAAACTAACATTGATACAATGGACGCATAACCATTCTAAAACAAAAATTACAATCTTTGTTATATATTTTATTATCTAATTTATTGTAATGTACTTGTAATCTCTGATGATGGCTTATGTAAGCTGAAAGCTTAGACAGGATTAACAATAAAAACATGTATGAACATAGTGTAGTGATTTTCTTTCGTGTTTTAGTGATAATGCTGAAAAGCTTATTCGAAAATATGAAAGGAATTTACTTAAAATGAATTGACAAATCTTAACTATACTATTTAATGAAACATTCATTAATGAAAACAATGCTCCCTAAATACACACGCACAATATATATATATATATATATATATATATATATATATATATATATAGGTATAGTTATATAGTTAGGTAAATCAAATGACCAGATATAAGCAAACACATAGGCGCGTGTTGGCATGCATACACAGGCAAGTATAAATAATCAGAAAATTTAGTCATCAGGTGTAAACATAATTTACATTTTAAGTAACTTCCTTTCATATTGTCGCATAAATTATTTTAGGCTGTGCACGCAATCAGTAAATATGTCTACGTCATTTATAATCATAATTGAAAATGTAAGAAAGATTTTCGGGTACTAACGTGAGCCAATGCTTAAAAACTTGTCTTTTTCCCTCGAAACAGAACATTGACTTTTTTTCTTTTTAATACGATCCTCAATAACCATGTACAGCAGTTTTATTACGAATAATCAAAACCGATAGCTAGTTCCAGGACAGACTCCCACATCTAAAAAGAGAATTTTCCGGAAAAATCTTTATAGGAAACTTTGGGTGATCCATCCTCATCATCATTGCCATTCCTATGACTGAGTGTAATTGTAGGGTTTCTGGGTACATCATTAGTTCTCTCAACATGTATCGGTTGACAGATGACCTTTCAGTTCACTCAATGTCGTTGTCAGTTGATTTCTTTTATAGGTTTGTTTCTTTTTTACGCCTACACTGGCATATATCATCTAAGCATAGGCCGAATGTATGGACAACCCAGGGTGGATCGAATTTCCTACTCAGTCGTAACAGTCCTAACAAAATAAGCTTGCTAACCATTACCCGACATCGAGGTGCCCAAATTGTGTCTTCTAGGATGGCTGTACAAAGATTTTTGGTTCTTGGCTGTCCATTTCGTGTTCCTCTTCTTGATAAGGTTTTCCGACAGGCATTTTTCTGTCCTAGAGTTGTCGCAAATGGCCTCACTTTTGATGGCAGTCTACGTAGGAAAGGCATAAAATGTTTCCTTAGCATCCCATTTTTAACGCCTGGATTCTTCGTTGTAATTCTCGTGTTAATCTCCCAAAATTCTCCGGCGTACCGATAGTTCGAGAAGGCCACTGCAAGCAACAGTGTATTTTATTATTTCCAGTAGGTTTTCTTCTCTTTGCAGACGATTCTTAGTTTTACGACAATCACCATCTATTTGAGTGTTGCACATAAAATTATTTTTATTCTCTAGTCCTCCTCGCTGATAATCGAATCCAACTGAAATTGGCTCACTTTTTTAAGTTCCGAAGATGAATGGGGTGATAGTTAAATTCGAAAATTGTTGGACGTAGGCAATTTGTTATAGAACATTACATCTAAATGACACAATGGGAAAATAGCTTTCCCTCAATAATTCATTTTTTTTCTCCGAGCAGCATTCCTTGTTTATTCAGCGTTTCAAACGTGTTAATGAAATGGTAAAATTCTTGGAATTAGCTACAGGGAACGTTATTTTATGACGAAAGAAACATTTCTAACTCAAAGATGGATTGTGGTCATCAGGAAATAAATTAAGTAGGGGAATTCCTGTAAAACCATCATATCTAGTTTAGTACCCTTCTTTATATCTTGCGTTTCTTGACAAAATCCAAAGATGGATTTGTAATATAATCCGTCCTGATCTGACTTCTTGATTTCAGTTTTTTTTTTTCAGTGATCTGACGTGGCGTCTTTTCTACAAATATTTTCGTGGCAACTCGTCGGAAGAGTTTTTTCTTTCTTTCCCTGTTTCCCTGGATACATGAAATTAAGCGTGCTACTAAATTGGTATCTAAGTTTTGTGACTCAAACGAACACTCCTTGCCACTTTTGAGATATCAACGAATACTCGCTGTCACTTTCGTTGTAGTAGAGACATTGTAATAGCAGATACAACTATAGTAACGCCGTTGAACAATACTGGTGTCAGACGCCTTCGAATATCACTCGCACTAATAGTACTTGCTCGATAATACTCGCTCGAATAGTAATCCGTATAGTGATCCGAATAGAGAAATACTATAGTGTAAGAGAATAGAGAATAGTGGTCCGAATATTAATAGAGGATAGATTAGAAATAGTGATCCGAATAGTATAGAGGATAGACTAGGAATAACGATCATTAATCGTTACCAAACTTTCCACTGATGCATTTCATCTATGGTCACGTGATCCACTTAATTCAATAATGGGATTGCCTGTGTTTGCTCACTGGCGATGTATGTTCAAACTCTAGTGGCGGCAACGACATTGTACTCCTATTTAACACTAGGCCTCACCCGATTACTGTTAATATTGCTAAATACAACCGCCACTTCTACCCCAATATTTTTTCTCGTACTTCTCGTCTTTGGAAATGCCTTCCGTCTACTTACCTGCCCGTTAACTGCAATCTTCAAAAACTTAAAGTAAACGTCTTCTATCTTCTTGAATCCCGTTCGTTCTTTTTTCAATCTTCCCTATTTTCTGTCTTCTTTTTTATTTTTCACTTTCTGAAACCTGTTGCAGACTTGTGCCATTCAGAGATTGCTTGTGGTGAAATGATTTTAAAAAATTTGTTATATTATTCCGTAACTTACTGATGTTTTCAGGGACATTATTCTATAATTAAAAAAATATATATAGAGAGAGTGTCCATAAAGTTCGTGTGCACTTTAAAAAATTGAAACTTTATTTGTATTTGCGATAGAAATAATCTGTAAAAAATGTTATAAAGTTTAATGTACGTAGTTTTAAGTATAGCTAAAATAACTAATGTGATTTCAGGCATTACTGTAAATCAGTTGGCAAATGTTTTCCGTGAACTGCAAAGTCGTATTACCCTTTGTATTGGAAATGTTGGAGGACATGTGGAAACTGAAATAAAATTTCAATAAAACCTTCAAAAATATAGAGTTACTTCTTTCTTATCCTTTTTACAAATTATTTCTATCGCAAATACAAAGAAAGTTATAAATTTTTAAGTGCACACGAACTTTATGGACACACTGTATTATTCGTTAACTTACTGATGTTTTCAGGGACATTATTCTGTAATTAATATATATATATATATATATATATATATATATATATATATATATATATATATATATATATATAGAATTAAAATACGTCATCATCTTTCCAAAAGACAAATATTTTAAATAAAATTTAAATCACTGATAGTACAATGACAAAATATTTATGACACCTACATTGATGTGAATCTCTACTGAAACTAATTTTGGAAATTACCTGTCAGTTGACTTTTTCAGTTCTTGTATTCTTCCAAGAAAGAATTACAAAATTCAGCTCTGCAGTCCGCCAGACAGTCACTTCATCAAAATGATCTCTTTGACATCCAGGTATTGAAAATATGAAGTTGCATAAATATTTTTTTTTCTAAATTTCTCACATGTTTTAAACCAGCGACAATAAAAATCAGAATCGACATCGCAGACAAGAATGGAAGATGGAATGGCTCATACTAATTGGAAGCATTAAAACTTTCGCGGCGTAATTTATGAGTGACATTTCTATCGCAGAGCTGTCATGAGGAAGAAAAATGCTCCATACTGTAATGTCCTTTTAGTGTAGCATTTTTTTTAAAAGATCTTTCTTTAGAAATATTAATTTCATCATCATCATCATCATCCTTAATAATGCAATTATTAATTTTTTCAAAATATTCCACGGGGTTTATTGGAGAAAAGTATAACTTTTTAATATGCTTTATAATAAACTAGCTTAAAGTCAGCCTATCTGCTAGATCCTGTAGAGGAATCTTGGTTTGGCCATCACCACAATAGCTCTGGAGGAGTAGATGTAATAGGCATCAATAAGATATAGAAGAAGTCAAAATTGATCGCTACATTTAAGTAATGAATTAATATTTATGCTTACCTTTTAAAAGTTCAAAGTTAATTGTTCTGCTGCCACTTAATTTGAAGGCGATTTGATGTTCGTAGATCCTTATTTGGCGTTTCTACTTATTTTTATTTCATGGGTAACAAATCGGACAATTTATAAGATAAAATTAATATAGTGTAAAGATGGGAATACCGAAATTAGAATTAGTTATACATTCAACATTTGAAGAATAAGAGAAAGAAAATAGCTAATTAAGCAATATATATATATATATATATATATATATATGTAATGGATTCTACTGCAATTCGAACTCGGCTGTACGATTCCCCACTCCAAGACGCTCTCCATTACTCCACCGTGCCTCCTTCACTTACGTGCTAATACACTTTGGAAAGGTGTGAATCCTCTTCTTCTCCCTCCAGCTATGGGTAAAATAGCAGGACAGACTGGGTTCTATAGCCTTGGATGGCAACTGGTCTAGGAGAAAGAAAACTCTGAATTCAAAACCTACGGAGGGTCGTTTGGGAACCTTGGGGCAT
>CAHIKZ030005529.1:1192500-1195000 GCA_903632075.3 Acanthosepion pharaonis | reverse complement strand
ATGTGTATATATGTATATGTATATAAATATGTATATGTATATGAATATATATATATATGTGTGTGTATGTGTGTACATGGGTATATGTGTGTATGTGTGTATGTGTGTACACGCCTATATGTATGTGTGTACGTGTATATGTTATTGTGTATGTGTGTATATGCATGTGTTTTTGAACATAGAAATATAGGTCCTTGCTAGATTATATAATCGTTATATTTATTTTTTATATGTTTATATTTTATTTGTAACCTGTAGTCAGTATTAATTATTATATTAATTATTATATATATTACTGAGGATCACACAGGGTAAACTGGCCGAAGAGTTATTTTATATATATATATATATATATATATATATATAGATAGATAGATAGATATGTGTGTGTGTGTGTGTGTGTGTGTGTGTGTGTGTGTGTGTGTGTGTGTGTTTTGGTTCGCCGATTGAGCAAAATCGGGGAAGGGAATTTTTAAAATAGTAGCTGCTTCTACTTATAATGCATCGCTCTTCATATATGAATTGAGCTCTCTGATTTGACGTTTATATACATCAGATATATAATAAGTTAAAAGATTTCCTCATTCTGCCGTGCACCAATTGCTTAGTGGTAGAGTCTTTGACTGATGAAAAATTGGTCTAGTTTCGATCCCGACTTGAAGGAATCAGATATCTATCCATACTGATGAGCTGTGACACAGCGAAACAGGCCACTCAGTATTGATCTCCGTGTCCAGTTTTATATTAACACGCGTTCTCTCTGTTATTGAGCACTTTTAAACATAAATATACGATGCGTTAATATAACAATGAATGCCTACAACGAGTTAAAATATCAGTGTCAAAACACAATTAGAGGATCTGTATCTTTCGATACATGACTGACGAGGCAGATTTTTTTTTCCCAGAGTAGTTTGCCATTTCTTTTCTAGACCAGTTGCCATCCAAGGTTATAGAACCCGATCTATCCTGCTAGTTACTCATAGCTAGGGGGAGAAGAAGAGGATTCATACCTTTCCCAATAGTATTAACGTAAGTGAATGTAATGGATTTAAATGGAATTCGAACTCGGCTCTCCGATTCCACAATCCGAGCCGCTATCCATTATTCCACAGTGCCTCCTACCGTCCAGGAAAATATATTTAGTGAGCTGAAACTTACAACAGACATTGGTCAATAGGAATTTTCGTAAGTAAATTGTCCGTAAAGAATTATCATTTTTCCTACAGCAAGTAAACGACAACAACACTAAAAATACATGAGAACAAAATATTAATATCATTGATTGTGACCAGATGAAGAAACATTATAAACAATATTAATTCGCCACACGAGGCATCTTTAAACAATACATTTCAACTAGGGATCAGAGCAAATGATTAAAACTTTGAATATACTATAATTAAAAAAAAGAAAGAAAAACATCTCCCAAATTCATAATTACCAATAACAACGTGCCTATCAAATTCAAATTTCAGACCACCAATATAGTTTATCGATTTTACTGCCCCGTACAAGACAGCGACTTTTATAATAAACCAAATGACTACATTCATCTACATTCGATATACGTCAGCGGAAAACTGACAATCACTCAAGCGTTTTCAAGGCAATAGAAAAGCACTTAAACTCTCCCAGACTATTACCTGACCCCATACTAAGAACATTTAATTGTAAACGGGGTCATAAGATAATTGAAGCCCGTCATAAAAAATGTTTTAAGCCAAGCCTCAGCATTTCCCTATTTCACAATAGCAAGATAATTTCAGCTGTCTTTTAGTGCCATTCCCAATATAGAATTCGCACTACATCAGAACTATAGGATACGTAACTGATTGTTTAATTTATTGAGCTTTTTACGGCTTATCAACCTTTTGTGTGTTATTTAGATCTGAAATTTATTTTGCATTATAATAATAATCTTGTATTTTTCTAGTTACTATTTTTTCCAGATATTCGTCTATCTTATTCATACTTTTTCCAAAGTTATTTGCTTCAAAGTGAATGTAATAAACCCGACTGGAATTCAAACTCTCCGATTTCTCATTCTGACCCCCAAACTAACAGAGACGGGAATGATAACCACTTTTACATAATCCAAGCTTAGGTAAACATATTATCACTAAAGAGACTTAAAAATGGATAATGAATTAGTCACAAGCGCCTGAGACGATATTCTCTACAGAGAGTTTTTACACTTTCTTAGTCCTCAAAACATTAGAAAATTCGAATAAAAATCTTTTTTTATTCTACGTGTCGTATGATTTCAGGAACTAGGTGATCGTGTCACTCGAAGATTTTTGGTTGTTTTTTTTTTTTTTTTTTTTTAAGCATTGCGCCCCGAGCAAGGCGGGAAGCCACTAGGAAGCAGGGGGTTGCAGAAGATTTGGAGCAAGAGCAGATAGGAGTGATAGAAGAAAGGATGAGGAGAAGGATAGTGAATAGATCAAGGTAACTAGAGATGTCGATTGACATTACATTTGAATAGTTGGAGATTATA
>CAHIKZ030005529.1:1177500-1185000 GCA_903632075.3 Acanthosepion pharaonis | reverse complement strand
ATTTACTAGTTAAATTTCAAGGACACACAGTGATCGTACAAATGGTAGTGGAAGTAGAGAAAAGACGGATGTCATCAGATTTGCTAGCTATCTATCACAACATTTGCCATTCTCGCAAATGTACTGATACTTTTCGCGCATTTTTGGTCATATATGAGATAGTATTCCGTGCACAAGCCCCCAATTCGGGTCGTCAGAGTTATAAAAACTACGGTAGGGTCTGTCATTTTCGCCCAGGCTAAGAATTCTGTAAGAGATGGGTGGAAACTTTCCGGACATAACTCACACATCAAATCAAAATCCAATTTAAACTTTATTCTTGTTTCTGAAACAATATGGATAAGTTTTATCCGTTAATAATGGATATTAATTTTTCTGATTCTCATTCAGCAAAAGTGCTTCACATCTCATTAGAGATTCTCTCCAAAAAAATATTCCGTCTGATCGAATAGTTGATTGATTGATTGAATGATTCCATAAGACGGTACGGGCTTCTCAATAACCAAATTGATTTGGCTCGATATTCAGTCAAATTTGCTACGCTCGTGTATTGCAGCTGAATAGGTCATAGTACGATAGACCGAAGGAATATAAAATTATAAATATCTCTCAGCGCGAACCAAATAAAAGATGTTGTAACACTCATACTGACAAGTAAGTAATATCCAAGCGCTAATGATCTGCTTAGTGCTTGACATAGACAGCGTAACGATATACGATTATGCTCATTAATCGAGCTGGATGTAGAACAATGACTCTTTAATTGGGCATGGCATTTTACGACGAGTGTAACCCGAGAGCAACTTGTTATAGAATCTTTTACTCAATCTAAATAGCGAAGAGATCTTCTTTTCTGTTACGTGTCCCTTTTGAACGTTGGCGATTATAGCTCTCCATATTTTCCTGTCTTTTCTGGCTCTTAATAAAGTCTGTCTATTTGTTATCTCTCCTAAACCTTCTTCCACCATCCATGCACTCAAGCTCATTAGGGAGGTTATGCTTTGATTTTTTTAGTCTTTCTTTGCATTGACTCAATCCTGTTAGTATCAACTTTTCCAAGCCCTCTTTCCTTACTATGTGACCTAGAAATTTCAATTGTCTTTTCCTGATGTTAAGTATAAGTGTGCATTTTGTTTCCATTATCTCTAAAACTTTGTTATAACTCATATGTTCGGCATATGGCATTCTCAGTATCCTTCTGTACAACCATATTTCTATTGTTTCTAGTCTCTTCTTCATCTGTCAGGAGATTGTCCAGAATTCACTGGGATGACCGATATTACGTAACAGGACTTTGGCAATCATGGCTCTCCACAATTTCCTGGCCTTTATAACTCTTAATAAATTTTGTTTGTTCGTGATCTCTTCAGAAACTGAATCCGCGATTTTTTCTTCAAGCTCGCTAGATAGATTATGCGTTGTTTTCCTCTGCTCCTCTTGCTTTCAATATGCCCTGTGCGTGTCACTTATTCCAAGCCCACTTTCCTTATAATATTCCCTAGATATTTCAACAAAAATGTTCCTGATGTTAAGTAGAAGTGTCCTTTTTCTTTCCATTTTCTCTAAAACTTCGTTTTTGTTCACACGTTCAGACCGCTGTATTTTCAAGATCCTTCTGTAGCACCTCATTACTGTTGCCTCAAGCCTCTTCTTTATCATTTAGAATAGGAATTACTTCAATTATGAAGTATTGGCGGGAGACGTTAAGCACTTCGAGATTCCTTTTTTTCTTTCATTTTCCCGCTGAATCTAAATACAAGATGGTTGAAAAGTAATTCCCTATTTTATGTACAATGGACTCTCTCATCTAACTATAATGTTTACAAAACGGGAGACTTCATCATACATAAAATAGGGAGTTTCTTTTCAGTCACTCTGTTTTGTCTTTCACTCTTTCCCACGCAATTTAAATGGAAGAGTTCATTATTTATGAGGAAATGGCAGCAATAAACGGGAGAGAGAAACACAATTTTTATATGATAATGAACATTTCCGATTAGCCAAAACTTTTACGACCTACTCTATTTTTATTTATTTATTTATTTTTTATTTCTCACTTTTGAACATACAGCTTCCTTTTATAAAACCGTCTTGTTTATTGCTTCTAGAGGAAAGATCCGACCCCAGCCCATCTCGTATTGAGACTCTTCTTCCATTCATCACCTAGGTGTATTAAATAAATATGCCATGTCCCTTCAGGCCATGGACGATTTCTCTCAACAATTCCCTGTTTTGGGGGTTTTTTTTGTCTTTTTGCCATCTCTTCTGCTTCCTGTTCTGGCGACCCTTTTTACATGCAATGCTTTTCTTATGCGTTCAGTATGTCCCCTGAGGGACAGACTTTTTAAGCCCTCTTTTTTCGTTACGTGCCGTAGAACATTCAACTGTATCTTTCAGGTGTTAAGTATAAGTGCCTTTTTTGTTTCCAGTTTCTCTAAAACTTCGTTTTTGTTCATATGATATTCTTTTGTTGAACCAGATTTCTGTTGCTTCGAGATTATTATCGTCTGTGAAGTGATTTTCCAAAATTTACTACTAAAGATAACTCTTTTCTTTGTTTCTAACGAATTTTCTTTATATTTTGCTTAGGTTTTAGAAGGCATCTTTCGCTATCACAATGCACATTCGAATTTCTGTATCTCATCCCTCGTCCTTGTTGCACTTGTTTTATTTCGGCATCTCAAATTTGTAATTTGCATGTTTGGCTGACAATTTTGCTAATAAACATCCATTCTGTCTTCTTTCAATTGATGCCTCGTTCTTTCTACTCACGTTCCTCCACTAACTCCTGTAGCAGTTCTTGTACTTTTCTTTCGATGTCTGTTCTCAACACTGTATTATCTGCATATCTTATGTTGGTAAGATTGTGTCCGCCAATAGTGAATAAGTCGGGTGATATATTTTGTATATGCAGGGTGTAACAGCAAAATTGTCCCTATCCTGTAACAGCAAAATTGTCCCTATCCTGTAACAGCAAAACTGTCCATATCCTGTAACAACAAAACTGTCCAACTGTTAGGAAAACGCCCCTCGGGAATTTTTGCCTCGGGAATTTTCGCCTCGGGAATTTTCGCCTTAGTAATCTTCGTATTGCATTTTTGCCGTAAAATAATTTCGTCGTATTTTTTCCGAGCGTCTTAAACGTCCCTTTTGGAGTAATGTTAAATTTAATATGCGAATTACTTTGTTATAAAGTATATAGATGTCTTTTTTACAGGGTCAAAAATCAATAAAGGAATTAAAATTAAACATTTATTTAAAAAAATAAAAAGATTAAAATATATGAAATTAACAAAGAAATAATTTAAAATGTGTGCAAATTCCAAGCAATGCTTCGTAAATAATGTATTAGTTGCGTATTCAATTTGTAAGTTTGTTTAAAATAATATATATTGCTTGAGTGATTATTACTGGCAGACTGATATTATGTTAACAGAAAGTTTAACGTTATGTCTGAAATATGAAATATGCGTGACGTAGTTTCTGTTGTTAAGTTGAAATTTTTGCTATCCTTACTGACGAGGATGAATGATTTAGGATTTTGATTCTATAACTTCGCTTATTAAAATGTTTAAATCGAAGTAACAATAGTGTGAGCCAGATATATTTGATAACAAGGAATTTCACATATTAAAAAATGCGACGAAATTGTCTTACAAGAAAAATCCTATACGGAAAAGTTTTCTACGCTGAAAATTCCTGAAGCGAATTTTCCTACGGCAGAAATGTTTACGGCGAATGTTCCTAGAACCGTATTGTTTCTATCTTGAGCTTTTCCTATGAAAAGGCGTTTTTATTTTTTTAAATTATAGTTGGATTATGTTATCACGCATTATACGACGAAACATAAATCAAAATTATGATGTTTTTCTTCTCCATTGTGGATTTCTATATTTTTTTGCTTTATCTAGCATAAAAGATACGTTAAGAAATAAAGGCGAAAGTTATTTGAATATACTTTATTGATGATAAATTGTTTGTTAAATACATTTTCGTGCCAGCTATCGAAATGATATTCTATTCTCTAAATTACAACTCAGAACAGCCGTAATTATGACATTACGAAGGAAACTCAGAGATAATAATGGAAGTATTCTACAAGAGGAAAATGCAAACAATTAGAGACTATAGTAAAATCGACACTTTAGCCAACATCTAGTTCTAAACTGACTAACATATCTATTTTTTTACAGAGTTTTTCAGGTTATTTAAAGCAACAACACATTTTAGATGGTATTATTATTATTATTATTTTGTAGAAATTGATACTGCTACAAATTAACCCTTAGTTGGTGGGAAAGATAAAATATTTAGATTAAAAGAATTTAAAAAAAGATAATAATGGTTTGTGATACAAATCTTACTTGGATATAGATTCATACCTTTCCGAAGGGTATTTGCGCGACAGTGAATATAACAAAACCGAATTGACTTGGAACTCAGCTCTACGACTTCAAATTCCGAGCCATTATCCATAACACCATCAACAGAAAACCCGGTATTCGCAAGCGGTCACCCATCTGCGTACTGACGATTATTCCCTAGCATACTGATTGATTCATTTCATATAGTTTAGCAACCCTTTGCATGATAATTAAAGACGGAAACGTCTTACTAATTAACCCATATCTGGGGAGAGACGAGATGGATTAATACCTTTCCCAACTGAATATAACGAACCCGAATTGAAACTTGGCTCTCTGATATCCATTTCCGGGCCGTTAGCCATTACACAACCTGTACAGGCAAACTTACGGCATTTGCTATTCCCATGTGGTCACCAATCTAGGTATCGATCAATTTCGACGTTGCTTAACTTCGGTGATCGTACGAGTGCTATAAATATTAACATATTAAGACAGTCAGTTTTTAATTTGTGCCTAACGATTGCTACGTGCAAGGATCTCACTGTTTCATTGAAAGATGAGGAATAAATAAATATTTATTCTTAGTATATATAGAAGATAAACATATGGAAAGTGCCTGAAAATCAATACAACTTGTCCAAAAGTAAATTTGGTAGACAGAAAGAACTGTTCACAAGTCCTCGTGACTGAGGACTTAAGTGTACTCACGTTGTTCAAACTGGTGATCATGTCAAATCATGCGTTCTCTTCACGAAACTATAACTAATATCCGCTTAGACTAACACAAAAATTCCTGAAAAGGTTGTAAATTCGGCTGAATATTTTGCCACTGGACTGCAGAAATACTGAAAATTAAAATTATAACAACACCTGTCATTAATACGATTACTGGAAGTTTACCCAAAAGGGTTCTAAACAGAAAATCAATTAGCGTTCCATGAAAATTATGAAGCCAACCTTAGACAGAATTCTTTTCTGAAACTTAAAATAGTCATAATGAGATAGTAGGAAGATTAAGGAGATTTAATATTTCTGGATCTGTAATCAGAACGATTCTTTAGTGGCAGGAAAAGTCTATAATAACAGTAGAACTATTTGTATTGTTATAATGGAATGCTTATTAAAGCGATATTAAAAAAGTCAATAATTTCATATTTTTTCTTGTTTATATTGAACCAAAATGATATTTTTAATATTATTTTTCGTTGATATTCTTACCGTGAAGATGCTGGCGGTTGCGGCGGCGGCTTCAGCTTCTTCTTCTTCTTCTTCTTCTTCTTCTTCTTCTTCTAGTGGCTCTCCCCAATTTCATGACTTTGTAGCATTTGGTAAAGTTTTTTTCTTCTTCTTCTTTGTGTCGTGCTCTTTCAGTACGTTGGCGATCATGGCTCTCCACAATTTCCTCTCCTTTGTAGCTCTTAGCAAATTTCCTTCTTTTTCTTTGTGCCGTGTCCATTTAGGATGTGGGCGATCATCGCTTACCGCAATTTCTTTTCCTTTATAAGGTTTATCATTTTTTTCTTCTTTTTTTTTCGTTTTGACTGTGTCCCTTCAAGATGTGAGCGATCATGACTCTCCACAATTTCATGTCCTTTGGATATCATAGGAAATTTCTTCTTCTTCCTCATGGATATAACTGTGTAAAGAAATTCTGACTTTTTTGTCTTTGTTCAACAAGTTTTATTTCCTAATTGCTTCTGTCTAGAAAACTAAGAGAATGACTATTATTCTCTTCAAATTTTACTTTTGTGATTTGGACGGAGGGAAAAACAAAGCCACGAACTTGGAGGAGAAGCAATTGATTCTTTTACATGGTGATCCCTTCGAAACGTCGAGTTTGCAAGAACCTTTCTGCTATCATATATCTAGACCTTCTCTCATCCATCGCTGCGGTGCCACACTGTCATTCGTCGCAAGGGAGAGCAGCCGTCTTCAGAAAAGAAGAGCAATTCAGATAAGGATGAAGCCATTGATCCAGATTACAGAGGCGCAACGACGTGATCAGAGATTTTAGTCACAAAGTCCAATGCCGAGCATTTGACGTCGATACTCAAGCAGTGGGATTTGTTAAATGAAAGTGTGCAAGTCTCATATCAGAGAAAGGGTCACTAGTATTTTTCAAGCATTTTCTTGACGATGGACGTTACATTTGCCACACTATGACCGGACCGGTCTGTTCGAGGCACTTGGTTCCACCTGTAACGCCAGCGTGTGATGCCACTTCCTTCAGGAGACTCAAAGCCGTACTGCTTCATAACAGAAAGATGTGTAAATCTCTTGCCCTGATTCGTTCAGTGCGGCGAAAAGAGTAATGCAGCAGTGTCAAGATCCTGCTTGATGCCTTGAAATATGGAGACTGTAGTTGGGAGTTTATCGGAAGCATCAAAATAGTGGCCTTCTTGACTGTTCTCGAATATGGCTTTACCAAGTTCCCGTGTTATCTTTGCCTTTGAGATAGCAGGGACGCCGCAGCACACTACCACAGGTGCGACTGTCCAAATGGGAGACACTGCTGAACCCCCGGAAGCTACTGCTTTCTCAAGTGCACTTAAAAATTAACCTTATGATACAATTCATCACGGATTTAGATAATGAATGTGTAATCTATGAGTAACTTCAAGACTACCTCCCAAAACTGTCTGAGGCAAAATTCAAAGCCGGTGGTGACGTCATACCACACGATAGAACGAAGTATTACAACAGAACCAATGTCTAGATGCATTGTAATGTGCTGCGACTAGTTTGAAATGTAATTCTGTTGAGTGTGGGTTGCTTCGTTTTAATGACTTCCAATATCTAAAGGTTTGTTATACTGTGTGTATGTGTGAGGATTATTGTTTTATCAACTAATATCTATATAATATTATGTACATGGCTATGTTTTTCTTAGGAATGCTGTTTAATAGAATAATGAAGCTTTGTTTCATATCCGTATAGCCATTCTGTGAATGGCTCATGTCAGGCGAAATCTTAGGACCAACGTAATAAAAAAATATCCAAAATTGGCAAATTGTTTCTTTCTTTTCACCAGAAATTACAGCGAACCTTCGGACATTAGAACGGCTCATAATTAGACATAATAAACATAGCACGTATCTGTCACAGTTGGATGACAGCTTCTTGCATGACAGCT
>CAHIKZ030005529.1:1105000-1167500 GCA_903632075.3 Acanthosepion pharaonis | reverse complement strand
TACTGTCTCCGAAATATTCACTGCTAACCTCTGGATTCTATACTCGAAGACGACCGTCATGAAAATGTCTAACAGTGGTTATGAGCTCAGATCACGATTATATTTTGATGGGAATGAATCGAGATATGAATTATGTGAGACGAAGTTTTGGGGCTACCTCAGAATACAAAAACTCCATGATATCATCCTTTGCAAACTCGACCAGGAGGGGGATGATTTCATGGAAAGAAATGCGACCGTTTTCGCTGAGTTAATTCAATTCCTGGATGACCGGAGTTTGTCTTTAATAATGAGAGAGGCCAAGGACAATGGCCGAAGAGCTCTACAGATTTTGCGTGAACACTATTTGTCAAAAGGTAAGCCTAAAATTATTTCCTTATATACGGAACTAACCGCATAGAAAAGACGAGAAAACGAATTTATAACACATTACATTATTCGAGCGGAGAACGTTACGAATGTTTTAAAAATTGCAGGTGAAACTATCTCGGATGAGCTGCTAATAGCCATGGTCTTGAAGGATTTGCCACCGTTATTCAAACCATTTACGACAGTTATAACCACAAAAGATAAACAACTAACTTTCACTGAGTTTAAAATGGCGTTACGTAGCTATGAAGAAACTGAAAAATGTGTACCCCCCCAAAATCAAGGCAATAACGTCATGCAATTAAGAACGTCATTTAAAAAACTCAGAAAACCAGTTCCTCAAAGCGATCAGACTAGGAACTATGAGTGTAAGAACAAGGGCTTTAGAGACAATTATTACAGGAATTATAAAGGAAGATATACTAAAGATATCGTTTGTTTTCATTGTGGTAATGTCGGCCATACTCGTGCGAAATGTCAATTTTATACACGGAATGACTATTATAAAAATGTAAAAACTTCTTCGAAGGGACGTACATATGCCTTTTCGTTTGGATTGGGTGCTGTGGCCAGTAGTTGTGATTCTTACTTGATCGATACGGGTGCGACAAATCATGTGATTACAGATAAAACAAAATTTGTTAGTTTTGACTCCAATTTTCAGCCCGACTCACATTTTATCGAGTTAGCTGATGGGACCAGAGCTAATAATTTGGTTTTGAAAAGAGGCGATGCCAGTATTTATCTACGCAATACTAAGGGAAATGTTTGTAAATGTTTATTAAGAAGGGCTTTATATATTCCAAAATTTAAGCAAAATATTTTTTCAGTTCAGTCCGCAATTGAAACTGGCGTTAAAATCAATTTTCACCGAGACAATTCAAAGTTAACATATCCAGACGGAACTGAATTTAATATACAGCAAAATGGACGTTTGTATTATTTGAAAAGTATTAAGTCTGCGAGGACAGCCACGCATGACTTAAGAACTTGGCACAAAATATTGGGCCACTGTAATGATTCGGATGTTAAAAGATTACAAGAACGCGTCACGGGAATGAAAATTACACTTCCAAAGGGCTTACAATATTGTGACACGTGTATTAAAGGGAAAATGACGAAATATAGAGAGCGGGGTCGGATCCCAAAAGCAACAGATATCTTATTCAGAGTTTATTGTTATTTAGCGGGTTCAATTACCCCAAAGGGTATTGACACCTATTCATATGTATTAAACTTTGTTGACGAATATTCAGGACTTATTATGATATATTTTCTGAAAAATAAATCTGACACACTGCGAACCTGCACTACGCTTTCCTACTGTCTCCGAAATATTCACTGCCAACCTCTGGATTCTATACTCGAAGACGACCGTCATGAAAATGTCTAACATTTGTCATATCTGTGCTGGTACAAACCAATCCTCAATATTCAGCCCCAACAGAGTCCAAGAGCTCTTATGTAGGCCATGCAAACCTAATCTGACATCACCATCCATTTGATACTAAATCGCTAATACAATGGCTGCTATATACAGGCCAGTTAAATTCCTTAGTTCCACCAACTCGAACCTTGACGGTTAAGATCTGCCATACAGTTTTCACGATGGGGAACCATCCGTATTCCATGTTTGTTCCTTTGATAAAAAGCAAGTTACAACCAGGTAGCTTCCTGCTCAGAATTCTTATTATTTGGGACAATCTCTTGAGAGAATACTCCAGTTACAGCTACTACCACGGCCTCTTTAAGCCCAGAGCCAGTGAATATCAATCATACACGTACTCATAAGACTCTCTCATTTCCCCTTTCTTCATCCCATAAAATATTATTCTGTCTCCCTCTATCATGAGCAGAGTTCCGGCTTTGTATTGGATGAAATTTTAGTAAGACAAAGAAAATCCGAGTCAGCGATATTCTTTATATAATACTAGATTACTCTTGAACCTTTGGGTCACTGATGGTTCATGATTTAAAACACTGACGTTGATTTCAACATTAAAAAATTGTCTGTTTCAAGAAAGTTGTAATAAAAATACTTACTGTATAAGCAACACGTATTTTTAAAACTTACTCACTTAAATTATTTTTTAAATCAGATTAATTGATGTTTTAATAAGCCAAAAACATGTAAAAACCATATTCACTTGAAAACATTTTTTAAATATGCTAAAAAATATTTCTAAATATTTAAAATATTAATAAATGATAATAAAGAAAGCTGAAATATAAATAAGCATGCACGCAATCAGAGAGAGGGGGGAAAAGAGAGAGGTGGAAAGGGAAAGAGGTGGAAAGAGAGAGGTGGAAAAAGAGAGAGGTAGAAAGAGAGAGGTGGAAAGAGAGAGGTACGAAGTGAAAGAGGTAGAAAGGGAAAAAGGTGGAAAGTTAAAGAGGTGGAAAGAGAAAGATGTTGAAATAGAAAGAGGTGGAAAGAGAGAGGTGGAAATAGGTGGAAAAATAGCGGTGGAAAGAGAAAGAGGTGGAAAGAGAGAGGTGGAAAATAAAAGAGGTGGAAAGAGAAAGAGATGGAAAGAGAAAGAGGTGGAAAAAGAGAGGTGGAAAAAGAGAGGTAGAAAGTGAAACAGGTGGAAAGAGAAAGAGGTGGAAAGGGAGAGAGGTGGAAAGAGAGTGTTGGAAAGAAACTTCAATGATTATGCACCTGACGGCCGGCGTACATACGATTCACAGACATTTAGTATTATATAATAATTAGCATATCTGACGATTCAGGTTCGACGCCTATCATTACTATGTTATCCCACTTGCAAATCAAATCTAAAATAGCACGTTAGCAGACGGTCTGATTGAAAAAGAAATTTATGTTATTGACGACTGCTATTATTAGCTATAAACTAATTTATCTGAGAGGAAATGCATATTTTGTGGCTCCTGTTTCAAATTAGTTACACAAAAATAAGTACTTTTTCGTGTTGACACTAATTCAGGTTTGAATTTACTGAACTCTCTTAAGAATGTACGAATTACGGTTAATAACGTATTTAATTTTAAACTCACTTTGGAAGTTTTCGTTCAGAGGATGTATTGAAGACACTGCATTCAATAAAATAAACAGCTAGTGTGACACTAAAAAGCATACGATTCAGGCATTACATTTCGTCATTCTATATATAATCTCCTTATGGCACTTGGAGGTGATATAATGTTTATCAAGTTCTTCAGCTAGATCATTTATCAGTATAAGAGAAGGGTCGGTGCAGTAATGAACATCAGCTTGGATTGAGGTATTGGAGAGCCGAGTTCTAATTCCAGTCGACTCCATTACATTCACTTACGTGCTGATACCCTTGGGAAAGGTATGAATCCTCTTCGCCCGCCAGCTATGGATATATAACAGGAGAGACTCTAGCCTTAGATGGCAACTGGTCGACCGCAGAAATAAATGGCAACCTACTGCGGGGAAAAATCTACCTCGTCATTCATGTATCAAAATATATATGATCGCCTACGTGTGTATCGCGCATGGCACATAACTAATTGAGTTCGATCCTCACTCGGTATGACCTTGTACCATACTGTTGTAGAGTAGTTTTCACAGTGGAGGCTTGTATTTCAATGTCGTCCTAAATTAGGTTCGACGTACAAAACGTTAGGAAATTGGAATAAGAGTTAATGACGCAGCAATCTAGTTTTGATGGTTGATATTCAATGTCCGACAGACTCACTAAACACCGCTGAGCCCATATGGCGACCGCTACTACTACTACTACTACTAATAGAATAGGTACGTCAGGTATAACACATACCTTAGCTAAGCTTAGAAAATCCTTACGGTGCTTAACGTTAATGTCTGGCCACTCGTATTTGAGGATACCTGTTTACAAGGGCGGCGAGCTAATCCCTATTGCAGACGCTTTCTCGGGCGTATTTTGTGTTTGTCCAACACTCACAGATCCCACTGCAACTACACTATAGTTACACTTTCGGAGAAAAGTGTGTTATTTAGCGTGATCATCAATCGGAAAAGAGCCAGCACGCTGAAACACTCGTTCACGATGACTTGTGACTTCATGCTAGTATAGCCATGGACGGGTTCCGTCTACCCACTTTCACTCACAAGGATTTGGTGTTGGCCGTGGTATGATTTTCAATCATTTTCCAATGGTGCTGCACGCTGGGATCGTCACCTCTAGACCGATAAAATCAGGAAGACCCCCTCCCTGACAAATCGACCATGGTCAGAAAGCGAACGGCCTAACAACTCGGCCACGCGCCCATATCATAGTACCATTAAGGTACTACGAGTTGGTGTAATGGTTAGCAAGATTTTCTTTCTAGATCAATTAGCACTGAGTATTGAGTTCGAAACTCACTGGTTGCTTCATATTTTCGGCTTTTTGCCACATCTAATCTACGCTTAGAAAATTAATATAAAAAAAAACACTCAAATCACTACGGACCCCCACTTCATCAACGGACTTCGGTTGCAACGGAAAAAATCTGCAGGCAAAATTTTAAAAAAATTACATAACAAAAAAACTTTCAAATCCTCAGCGATGTATTTCAAAATTTGCGTTCTCTGCAGAACGAGTCGTATTAGTTCTCAAATTGACCACTTGAGGGCGGTGGCAGGCCTTTCAATTGTGAAAAAAAGACGGGTGTACAGTATATAAAGTACGATATATCAGTGCGTGCGGGAGAAAGCAGCTGTGAGAAATCTATTATTTTTGTTAGTTTGATTAATATATCTATATTATGTATATATTTATTTATGCCATATATACATGTTTATAGTATTTACATTATGATCATAACTACTGGTAGTTACTATAGTGATTTTATAACTACAAAAAAATCCCTTCCAATCTAAGGACAATCGATTTTAACGGACCACCCCTACCTTCTATTAGTCCGTTGATGAGAGGTTTGTCTGTATATAATTTGCTTGATGTATTCTATATTTTTGTAGGTCTGCTTTCTTTTCTTTTTTTCTTCATTAGTCTTTCAGGCAGGGAACATATTAACTTCCAAGAGGATGTTTCTATTTTCTATATCAAATTCATTTTTTTTTCTTTTCGTAAGTGGTGTGCATATACACTCCAACGCAGTCACAACAAAACTCCATGTTTTGATCGTTTACTGTTTATACCAAATCTCAGTTGGGATTATCATAGACGATCAGCTGTTGAAGATGCTGAAAAAAAAAAAACTGGTTCATTCTAATGACACGGCAAAATGAATTGCCACATGAAGATACGATACTTTTAAAAGCTGACATGCTATCGCATTCAAACATGTTTCGCTAAATAATTTAGGCGTATTATGTTCATTTATTTTAGTGTTAATCCTTTCAAGTCCAAAAATTAATTTCTTGGTGACTGTAGAAAATTGATCAAGAAAAATTCCTAAATGTTATTTCAAATAATTTTTATTTATGCAAGTACATTCAATCTCATCTGAGTCAATCTTTAGAGGTTGCATATCTATGGATGCATTATGCGTTAACACCATGAATTCAAAATATTTTTTCACCGCTCTGCAAGGGAGGTAATTTATGTGATTTTTTTAAAATTTTTAATTGCAGTATTTTATTTAGTATTTTTTAATATAACACTTTGCTATCTGTCTATATTCCTGAGATGAGCTATTATGTACACTATTTACATTATTCGGAACATTGTCCGCATCTTTGTCGCCATATTTATTACAATATTTCGTCCCTTCAGTATCTGTCTATATTTCTTGAGGTATTATGTACCCTTATTCGGACTATTGTCGTCATCTTTGTCACCATATTTATTACAACGTTTCGGCCTTTCAGTATCTGTCTATATTTGAGATGAGGTATTATGTACACTATTTACATTATTCGGACTATTGTCGTCATCTTTGTCACCATTTATTACAACGTTTCGGCCTTTCAGTATCTGTCTATATTTCTGAGATTTTATGTACACTCATTATTCGGACTATTGTCGTCATTTTATTACAACGTTTCGGCCTTTCAGTATCTGTCTATATTTCTGAGATGAGGTATTATGTACACTATTTACATTATTCGGACTATTGTCGTCATCTTTGTCACCACATTTATTACAACGTTTCGGCCTTTCAGTATCTGTCTATATTTCTGAGATGAGGTATTATGTACACTATTTACATTATTCGGACTATTGTCGTCATCTTTGTCACCACATTTATTACAACGTTTCGGCCTTTCAGTATCTGTCAATTTTCGAGATGAGCTATTATGTACACTTTTACATTATTCGTATGTCTCATCTTTGTCGCCATATTTATTACAACGTTTCGGCCTTTCAGTATCTGTCTATATTTCTGATGAGGTATTATGTACACTATTTACATTATTCGGACTATTGTCGTCATCTTTGTCACCATATTTATTACAACGTTTCGGCCTTTCAGTATCTGTCTATATTTCTGAGATGAGCTATTATGTACACTATTTACATTATTCGGATCTTTGTCGCCATATTTATTACAATATTTCGTCCTTCAGTATCTGTTGTCGAGATGAGGTATTATGTACACTATTTATTATTCGGACTATTGTCGTCATCTTTGTCAATATTTATTACAACGTTTCCCTTCAGTATCTGTCTATATTTCTGAGATGAGGTATTATGTACACTATTTACATTATTCGGACTATTGTCGTCATCTTTTGTCACCACATTTATTACAACGTTTCGGCCTTTCAGTATCTGTCTATATTTCTGAGATGAGGTATTATGTACACTATTTACATTATTCGGACTATTGTCGTCATCTTTGTCAATTACAACGTTTCGGCCTTTCAGTATCTGTCTATATTTCTGAGATGAGGTATTATGTACACTATTTATTATTCGGACTATTTCTTTGTCACCATATTTATTACAACGTTTCGGCCTTTCAGTATCTGTCTATATTTCTGAGATGAGGTATTATGTACACTATTTACATTATTCGGACTATTGTCGTCATCTTTGTCACCACATTTATTACAACGTTTCCTTTCAGTATCTGTCTATATTTCTGAGATGAGGTATTATGTACACTATTTACATTATTCGGACTATTGTCGTCATCTTTGTCACCATTTATTACAACGTTATTCTGTCTATATTTCTGAGATGAGGTATTATGTACATTTACATTATTCGGACTATTGTCGTCATCTTTGTCACCACATTTATTACAACGTTTCGGCCTTTCAGTATCTGTCTATATTTCTGAGATGAGGTATTATGTACACTATTTACATTATTCGGACTATTGTCGTCATCTTTGTCACCATATTTATTACAACGTTTCGGCCTTTCAGTATCTGTCTATATTTCTGAGATGAGGTATTATGTACACTATTTACATTATTCGGACTATTGTCGTCATCTTTGTCACCACATTTATTACAACGTTTCGGCCTTTCAGTATCTGTCTATATTTCTGAGATGAGGTATTATGTACACTATTTACATTATTCGGACTATTGTCGTCATCTTTGTCACCATATTTATTACAACGTTTCGGCCTTTCAGTATCTGTCTATATTTCTGAGATGAGGTATTATGGACACTATTTACATTATTCGGACTATTGTCCTCATCTTTGTCACCATATTTATTACAACGTTTCGGTCGCTGTGCGCTCCGGTTTCTTCAGTATCTGTCTATATTTCTGAGATGAGATATTATGTACACTATTTACATTATTCGGACTATTGTCCTCATCTTTGTCGCCATATTTATTACAACGTTTCGGCGGTTGTACGCTCCCGCCTTCTTCAGGTGGTTGGAACGTCGAACTGAATCCTTTATTTCGCTCACTGGGGGAGACAGTTTTAGTTCGGACCGGTAAATGTTGTTTGATACTGTTTATTATAAACAAACCATTTACTTAAATATTTGTATCAATAAAAAGAATGTATAAACATAAAATGTCTTAAAATAATTGTCTGACTTTGTCCATTTCTTATATAAATAAATATATATATATATATGTATGTGTGTGTGTGTGTGTGAGTGTGTGTAATTTCTATTTATATTATTTATATATTATATATGTGCGGTACTAATTGGAAAGCGCTCAATATCAGTGATAGAGCTAACATATTTAGTTGGATTGATGTGTGTTTGTGACCCTGGGTTTCATGATTTTGCGTTCATCAGACAAACTCTTTTACACGAATGTATAAGAAATCGAGACATCCGATTACTTCCAGATTAGAGAAATATTTTTAGGTGGATCCGTAAGAAAAGTAAGAAAGTGTGAATGTCAATCTGTCTGTTGAGCCGTCAATAAAATAACATATCAATCTTACTGCATTCACCTCATCACCTGAGTTATATGTCTGCCATCGGCGAAATGTCTACACTCTGAAATTCGCTGTCAAACGATAAACGACGCGTCTGTATGACGCACGAGTGGCCACAGATGCAGAGCTTGACGCCATCACCGCAACTGATGGCTTGAACAGACTGTTCCTTAACACGACATTGAAAGGTTGCTAATCCGACGGAAAAGCTGTCAATACTTGCTATCAATCATTGTTTATTGCTACATTTGAGGTAGTTTTTGTTAATCGTCTCACTTAAAGCAAGGCGATAATGCCGCTAAGACGCAAGAAGTTTAATGGGAGGTGGAGAGAATGAGAAGACTTTATGGAGGAGGAGAAAGAACAATAAAAGAGCATGTTTTAAGAAGGGAGAAGATGGCGATTGAGGTTGTATTGCAAATCGGTGTTACCAAAAATTAAAAAAGGGCGGAAATTTAAATATCTGGGAAGGGTTTTACAGAGGGCTGAAAGTGTGGCAATGAAATCCGAAGACCTATTGCGATACGCAAGGAAACATTCTAAAAACTAAAAGATTACTAGGAAATAGAAAAAAAAACCCTGTCTATATCTCTGACATGAGGTATTAAGATTAATTGCATTATTTGAACTGCTACCCTCATAACGTTTCGGCCGTTGCATTCCTCAGCCTTCTTCAGGTGACTGAAATAAATAACCGATTATTTTGTCCAAAATTGTTCTAGTTCCACGTGCCACCGTCTCAGTTAATTCCCTTTACCTCAGCTATCGACGTTTTTGGTTCATCACTGTTGTGGTCTGGTATTGAACTCACAACACTTTGAGTCTAGTCACAGAATATAACCAACGTCTTCATGTACTAGGCCATGTGTTCTTGGGGATATTTGCGTTTGAATTTTTAGGACTTATAAACCTAATGTCTCAGTCATAATTTTTACCAGTGCTCATACAGAAATTTTTGTTATTATTATGACATTTTTTCCAGAGCTTATATTGCAATTTTTGTTGCTATTCATTGCCTTTCTCTAGCACTCCTTATTACTGATTCCCATATTGAATTCATTTCTATGCTTGGTCGGTTCAGATTTTAATGTTGTAGCATATACTGAACCAAAAACTTGGAGAGTTGAGTTAAAGGGAAATAACAGGGACATCCAGAAGAGGTATGGTACGTGGAACTAGAATAATCTACCCCAGTGGACTAAAAGAAAAAGTGTTTGATTCGAAATTCCAATCACCTGACTATTGAAATGAAAATGAGGATAACAGTCCAAATAATGTAAATGATGCAAGTAAGGAAAACAGTGCAGAATAGCTACGTGTTTTCTCTCCTTCTGTGAGTGCTGGAAGATCAACTCAAATCTGAGGAGGGGAGTAGAAGCAACAGGAAGGTTATTCTACAGAACATTTGAGGAACGGCGACGTTTTGAAGAAAATGGGAAAAAAATTAAACTATTCTTTAATATCAGGAAGAAACAGAAAAGATTTCTGAGGCATATCATGAGGAAAGTTGGCTTGGAAAATCTGATACACACGTGACAGATTGAAGGCCCTGAATATCGTGAATATGGCAAGAGAGACAGACGAAAACGAGGCATAGCATACTTGGCGTGTTTGACAAAATTGATGGCGGAACGGGATTTATTTGAATTAACAAAAAGACAAAGTTTATTAAGAGGCATAAGGTACAGCGAGTGGTGGTGAGCCTCGATCGTCTAAGTCCTGACGAGACAAGGCACATAAACAAAAAAAAGTTGGTAAGGAATCAAGAAAAGCGAAGAAAGAAACTATTAGAAAAGAACTTACGGTTACATCTCGCTATTTTAAAAGTAGAACGATGAGACCTAACAGCCTATCAAGTAATAATCTTAAACTCATGTGATTAAGGTACAAAGGAAGAGAGTTAATACGAACAAACTCCATGGACACATTTGTTTTAGATTATTGAAAATATTAGTACACGATTAGAAAAAAAAATGACATAAATACAAAAAATACATAACTACCATTTACACTATTTATATTGATCAGGCTCTTGTCCTCATCTTTATTGTCGCATTCACAAATTTCAGCCATTGTACGCTCCGGCCTTCTTAAGATTTTGTTTGAATTTCGAAGCAAACCCTGGATAGTCACTCTGTATGTTGGCGTTTCTGAAGATTGGTTCGACGACGTTTTCATAAATCTTCTTCCTATATTTATTTCCCATTCTTTGGTCGCTCAGTAATGTCACCGAGAATATGTACCATTTCTTTCACCCACCGCTGCAAATATCTTGACAGGGATTGGCAAAGATCAAGTTTTTTTGGTTTTTTTTGTTTTTTTCCCACAGTTTTATGTTGCCCTGCCGTTCGTTGATGAGAATTGCAATTCCAATGCAAAAGCCGTTACCTATATTTTGTTCCATTATGCGTCGCTGCGCAACGTGCACGCCGTAGATGTTTTCTGAATTGATATAACTATTGTGAATACTGTAGCCTGTACATGTTGATTTGCTGTGCTTTAGGACTTGGTGGAAAAAAAATTAGATTTTCTTCGAATTGAAGAAAATCCATTTTTTTTTCATGGCCTAAAACTGTACTCTTTACACTTCTGTAAGCTCTGTTTTGCAGCATTGGGTTTTGAGTTTTCGTAGTGGCATATAACACCTTTTGCCTAAAACAGCCGTTTTTCTTGTACTAAGGTTTCTTCAAACGTCGAAAGGCAGTTGAGATATTGATTTTTAAACACTTAGCAATCTCATCCGTGGAAATATTTTGTTTATTCTCCACAATGGCAAGCAGAGTTGTCTACATCGAAGTCGGAAGCTCGCCCGGGGCGTGCTTGATCGTTTAGGTCAAAATCAACGCTGACAAAAGTCTACCAAACCACCTATTGATCCTGCGAAGTGGTGGAGGACGATTCAAATAAGCATACTAAATAATTTTAGAATATTTTAGCCGCAATTCCGACGCTTACTCCTTTACGAAATTTATGGCGGATAATATGGCATAAGTGCATCTTTTCATTTCTTATCCTTAAGGCATTTATTTGTGGCCGAAAAGTCAACATTCAAAAGAGTCTGACTCGCAAGTGAACGGTGCAAGGTTTCAATCTCGAACACATTAAAAATCAGCGCCAGAACAAACGCCAGTGTCACGTTTCTGTCATTTTATATAAACAAGGAAAATCAGCTACGAAACACAGACGGAAATTACGTCACAGCGGTGGGGAATTGGCTGAAATCAAGAATAAAAAAAAACGAACGTCTGCATCAGTCAGTTATACGCGTTGCGAGATACACGCTTAGGCGATCATCTATCTTTCGATACATGACTGACAAGGCAAGTTTTTTCCTGCAGTAGGTTTCTTTCAGCGGTAGACCAGTTGACATCCAAGGATATAGAACCCGGTCTGTCCTGCCATTTACCCATAGCTGGGGGGGAGATGAAAAGGATTCAAACGTTTCCCAAGTGTATTAGCACGTAAGTGAACGTAATGGTTTCGACTGGAATTCGAACCCTGCTCTCTGATTCCTACATCTGTGTTGCTAGTCATTACTCCACCGTGTCTCCACGAACGTCTGCATACATTTCCTTTTTACCATTGCAATGTCTCCTTCAGTAATTCTCCAACCCTCGAAAAATTTATTCCTGTGAGAAAAGAAAAGAAGAACTTGATCTAGAAAAAAGAAAATAAAGGATTTATTTGATTTTTATAAATTTTCGCAATTTATTTGTTGCGTAATGACACGAAATAGTTTACAAATTTATTTATCACGTTTAAAAATTCTTTATTGAAAATGTTCTAATGATAAGAACGAATATATTTAGTATATGTAAAAGCGTAGGATTATCCTCACAATACTGTGTATATAAGGTATTTTATACACCTCAGTAGCAGGAACTGTAAACGTCTCCATGACGACCGACATCAACAGAACCAAGCAATGAGTTTTCATCCATGAAATTCCACAGCAACCGGATCCAGACTTTGTGCAAAAAATAAAAATTCAGCCCATTTCAGGGCCGTCCTTTTAACAGTCAAAATATTTTTTTTTTTTTGAATATTTTATTTTAATATTTTTATTTTTATTCTTATTTTTTTTTATTTAATTTTTTTTTCTTACATTTTTATTTAATATTTTATCTTAATATTTTCAATATTTTATTTTAATATATCAGACAAGTAAGCTGGAATTACCTAAGGGTAAATTCTTACCCATTTTGTATAAAAAAATAGTTTAATATATCTGGCTAAGTAAGCCAGGATTACTCAAGGGTTAAATCTTACCTGTTTTGCAAGAAGAACTATTTTAAAAACAGCTCCGGCGAAGGAGCTGAGGTATCATTTTTACAGTGTTATATATATATATATATATATATATATATATATATATATATATATATATATATGTGTGTGTGTGTGTGTGTGTGTGTGTGTGTATAAACGTTATTAAGATACTTAGTGGCCGCATTTTATCTTAACTATCCGGCTGACAGAAGTATTAAGGAAAATAAGGAACGACAACATATATTTCCCGTCCAACGCTGACCTCTCTGTCATTCTCGAGCGCCAACTCAATACCTGATGTAATTTATGTTACATATCCTTTATGTTTTCTGTTTGTCTTCGAAATAAATAAAAAAAAATTAAATTAGTTTAGATACCAGAGGATAACTATCTGGGAATATTGCCATAGCAATTAGACAATTTTTTAGTGTAAGAAGAAACACTTTTTATTAATCATGTCTACATCCTAAATTTGTCTATATTGTAAAATAAAGCTTGGCTCTTATTTCTATAAATCTCGAGCGTTTTACTGTCTATTTTATTCTCTGATATCGCTGTCCTAATTTACAATGTTAACCTCCACATCGGACTTGGTGTCGCTTGTTCCCGAACGAGCGAAATTCTCGATCATACATTTTTAAAGTTACTCCTTATTATTTCTCATTACTTTTTCCCGCCCTTTATTTAGTTTATAGTATTAACGTTCCAATGAACATTCACGATCGCAGGAGTCAACATTTTTCCCGATATATATATATATATATATATATATATATATATATATATATATATATATATATATATATATATATATATATATATATATAGTAATGGATAGTGGCTTGGATTGAGGAATCGGAGATCGGAGTTCGAATTCCAGTCGAATACATTACATTCACTTACGTGCTAATACCCTTGGGAAAGATGTGAATCCTCTTCTTCTCCCTCCAGCTATGGGTAAATAGAATGACAGATGGGTTCTATAGCCTTGGATGGCAACTGGTCTAGGAGAAAGATAGCTCTGATTTCAAAACCTACGGAGGGTAGTTTAGGGATCTTGTGGCACTAAGTGCACCAGGTCACTGTATTCGGCACTTCAAAAAGTGTGGATGGTCCTGCACGAAACCTTCACCACTATAATCAAATCTCATGTGCTGTTGTCGGGCTGTCAGTTTCCTTGAAACTGATCTGCTTGATTCTCATGCGTCGAATTCGACGGGAGACACACACACACACACACATATATATATATATATATATATATATATATATATATATATATATATATATATATATAAAATATCAAAAATCAGGCCTCCTGACGATTGCGTCCAGCATGAAACAGCCTGTCACCACTATGTGTTGACTTCATTGTTCACTTTTATATTTACATACGCTCTATCTCAGATATTGAGCACTTTATCCCATAAATATAGCACAACTTAAAATTATATTTCTTCATATATATATATATATATATATATATATATATATATATATATATATATATATATAGGTAGAAAGAATATGACGAAGAGGAAAATGTTTTTTCGCCTGACTTTTTTTCGTCCTTTAAGTTCATCGGACTAAACTGGTGTTGATGTCGATGCAACTACACATCCGCACGAGAGACGCTGAGAATTTTAAATTTTAATTCTTTTATAATTTACTATATAATTTGGATATATATTTGGATATATATTTGGATATATAACTTAGCCAATTTCTTTAATTTTCGTTTTTTTTTTTTTGTTCATTTGTTTTGTTTTGTTATTTTGTCTTTTGTTATTTTCCTTCCATATCTTTTATTATTAAATATCCGACATTGCGATAATACAAGATTTTAAAAAACTGAAACGTTGCAAGTACCTGGAAGCAAGTTTACTGCGGATTATCTAGCGATTAAACTACATACAAAATGTGTTCGTGTTAGTGAATTGTTTTCTCAATTAATTAAAAGTCAAAATTGTGTTTACTCTCGTTATTGTGAGCATCTATTGTATTTAATGTGTTTTTTTGTAGATGATTTCTTTTGTCTTTCTATAATCGTTTATTTAAATTCTTTGGGAATTCTCCTACGCGCTCCTTGGGGTAATTATTACATTAAACTCACCCTTCACGGTAAATTCCTCCTTTCGTTTATTATTTTGCTTTGTATTAAATTTTTATTATTTTAGATGAAGTTGTGATAAATTTTATGCTGAGTTTAGATATTTTTTTTCAGTTGTATTTGTGATGGAGTTGGTAGTAGAACAATATATTTTGATTCGTTGGTTTTGTCAGGAAGGACAGCTTTTCTATTTTGGAATAATTTATAAGCATTTTGTTTCGCATTGAATATGAAATAGGGTATTGAAAAAGTCGAATTTATTTCTCTTCTTTATGTAAATCCTGAAGGCTACAAATACTGAATGCTCTTAAATAAAATCTGATGATTATTCCCGACTTTATTTTGTTTACATGAAAAACTAAAATTTATAAGATTAATTTCATTGTTTGCTTTTTCGAGCACACTAAGTTTTAAGCTATTGTTAATGCGATGTAACATATTAACTAGGAAAAAAGGTAAAGCCTGTTTTATTTTCATTTCCTAAGCAACTTGTAAATTATGTTCGACTTTGTTTAGTTTACCTACAAGATCAATTAAATCAGTACAACTGAGATATATTAAAAGACCGTCCTCCATAATATCGAATGTGTTTTAATTGTTTTGTCAAATATTTGGGAATACACCAATTCAAGAAATTCTAAGAAAATATAGGTCATCATCACACTGAGAGGGGATCAATTCAATTGTTTTTATAACTTTTATTTGCATCCAGGTTCTTAGGATGTTTCACCAAAAACATAAAATAAAAAAAATTCAAATGCAAAAATTCTCGAAGCCACCCTTTTCTTCCTCGACATATGTAGTCGCATCAATGTAAATTTAAATTTACATTGATTCCGTTTTGTCATAATAATTCCCCCTGAAATATATATAATTTTCTCATATATACCGGATGTAATAACAAAATTGTCCAAATCGTGTAGCAGAAAAATTATTCAATTGTCAGATTAAGATTTGAAACGTTGATTCTTAGAAATGATTAAAACAATCTTTCTAACATTCCCCGAGGTGTTACACTATTTTAATCTACTTTGATCAATGAGAATGTATAATTACTCTCCAAGATTAACAGAAGAAACAATAATGATAAAATAAAACATAAACGAAAATTACATGTTCATCATTAATTACGCCTCGGAAGCTCATCAAGGATTGAAATAAACTTCAAATATATATATATGTTCCAGGATCATTTTCCAATTTATTCAAGATGATCTTCGCGCTCTCTAACCTTTTAACTTTCTGTTATGAAGTAAAAAGTTACGATTTTATTTTCAAGCATTTTTTCACTGCTCTAACTCCTCTTTCAGGTGCCAAATGTCTTATGGATTAATGTGAATCTCTTTAGCTCTAAGTTTAAATGATGATCCCACTTTCCGTTGTGATACAGTTTTCCTCCATACGCATATATATATATATATATATATATATATATATATATATATATATATATATATATATATATATATATATATATATGAATATGTATATCCAAATGCAAACGAATCAAATATTAATGCAAACGTTCAGAAAATTAATTTAGAATATATATTTTTTACCATTGCCTGGTGAGATGCTATAATGTGCATCAAAATTTAATGCAGTTATGTTGCAGAAGTATGCATATTCGAATGTAATAACCTATTATATATATATCATAGGTAATTATATATATATATATATGTATATATATACATAGATATATATATATGTGTGTGTGTGCGAGTCATTCGCAGACAGTAGTGTTTAGCTGTATCACAGCTCCTCAGTGCGACTAGACAACCGAATGCCTTAAACTCGGAACGAAACCCAACCGATCTTGTGTCAGTCTGCGCCTGAGCCAGCTTCACTGGACATTATGAGTCAGCCAAATGTATCAATCTATTTATCTATCTATTAAACTCATATATATATATACTATCTATCTAGTAAACATATATATATATATATATATATATATATATATATATATATATATATATATATATATATATATATATATTTAAAATCATATATATATATTTATAAATATATATATATTAAATCATATATATATATATAAATATATATATATATATATATATATATAAAACTCATATCACACACACACACACACACACACACACACACACACACACACACACACACACATATATATATATATATATATATATATATATATATATATATATATATATATATATATATATATATATATATATACGTGGCCGGGTGGGTATAACGTTCGCATTCTAACCATGAGATCCGGGTTTGATTCTCACCATAGTCGATTTATCAGGAAGGAGACTTCCAGATGTAAACCTGGTTTCGACCACTCCAGGTCGAACCGAGAATGTAGCACCTTTGGAAAGTGCCTTGTGAATAGACATCCTTGGTTGCTCGCCCTACTCAAATTATTGATCACGCTAGATAATACGCTCTTTCCCAAAAACTGTAACTAAGGTTAGCATAGTTGCAGTATAAACCACACGTGGTCTCTGTGGTGGTTGAATAAACACAAATGCGCCTGAGCAAGCGTCTGTGATGCTTTGATTTAGTTTTTTTATACATTTTCTCATGCGATCTTGTAATTTGTTTTCATTTCGGTAGATAAATTATATAAAAACTGTGCAGTTGTTCTTTTTTCCAAGCGCTTTCGGCTATACATTTAGCCATTTTCAACTTTGAAATATATTAACTGTTAACAAGAAATAGATTGTTGTATATATGTATTTATATAATGTTTTAATTTTCAAAACACGGTCAACATATTCTGTCCATGCGCATAGTTGATAGATTGCGTTGTTTTTTTGTTTTTATTTATAAGACTTCCATTATTTTTAAACATTTTTACATGTAGACGATGCTATTATATTTGTGTTATCAACAATTATGTTACGAATAGGGTCCAGTAGGTCTTCATGAGTATTTAAATTAGACCTAATTGAGCTATGATCAGAAAGATGCAGTGAGAGTCTTCTTGTCAAACATGTTGTAGTGTGGCCTATATTATTGTTCACAAATTTTGATTAATCAGGGATACAATTCCTTAATGGTCATTTAAATTTATAAATCATATTTGTTCTATTTATTTTTGTTCTAAGAGTTGATTTATTAGTTTAAACTATATAGGTTTGCTTTTCACTGAGCAATATACCTGTTTTCTTCGATCTTATCTTAATATACAGACGACTTTTACAGACATAGCCGGACTTTTGCTTGCTTTTTAGCTGGAGAAGACGACGAAATGAAAGAAGCTAGGTTTATGAAAACAGATTTTTTGCATTTTCTTTCACAACTGTGTTTTCTTCAGCAAAACGCCTTCTTTCGTTCATGGAAATCTCAGAAATATTACATGATTCATGGTAAAATGTATTACAAATGTGTGAATCACGCAAAGTTTAATGCGTTTCTCTGATTTTCGATTTAGGCTTTGTGTTCCATTTGAGTGTCGACGATTTTTTTTCCATCGAGTCGGAAAAAGATAAACTGTTTACGACGACTTTAAATATTATTTCGCTATTATCCGCCTTTATCTATTTATTCTTTTTTCACAAATATCTCCTTTTAAATTTTGGATATTAAAAGCATCAAAGAAGTTTCTGAAATGTGAACTGAAATGAAAATTTCTCTCACAATGCAAAAGTACAGCCTCCGTATGAATACTTCTTTGTTAGTCCAACTTAAAACGAATGCCATCGCTTACCAAATATGTGTGGGACTCTTTGGATTAACTGACGTCTTTAAATACCCAAGCATTTTATTAAAAAAAAATATAGCTATATCAGTAGAATGTAATTTAATTTTTTATGTTGTAAAAAGACATCATATATATATATATATATATATATATATATATATATATATATATATATATATATAAAAAAAATATGTTGTAGTGGTTCCAACGAGAGAAAAGTATTCTAGAAAGAAAATTCGGATTGCCAACACACAAACAGAATGTCTCATATCGAGAATATTCCACATTGAACATGAAGAAAAAATTAATTATTTTTAATAATATGTAAAAATCTCCACTTTCACCTGAAGACGGTTGCGAGACCAGACCAGAAACACGTGTCGTGAAATTATGTAAAACAAAGTATAATATTTTTTCTCAATAAATCCACATTACATCCAAAAAAACGTTTGCGGCACCCCTCTTCTTTTAATATATATATATATATATATATATATATATATATATATATATATATATATATATGTATGTATGTATGTGTGTGTGTGCGCGCGTGTGTGTGTAAATATCGATAGATAGATACATGCATACACACCTACATAAAGAGAGACAAGCAGACAGAGATAGGCACAGAGACAGACACACAGAGACAGAGGTATAGATAGATTGATAGAATACACATGAACAGACTGAGATATAGATAGATAGATAGATAGATAGATAGATAGACAAAGAGAGGCAGTTTGAAAGCTCTCTATCTATCAATCCATCAATCTATCAACTTATCTATTTCCCTCTCTCTTTCTATCTCTCTCTCTCTCTCTATATATATGTATATATATATATGTATAAGTGTATATATATATATATATATATATATATATATAATAATATTTTTTGTTTAAAGATATGATTCCTTCGCTACATAAGAGTTCTCATGTTTCGAAAACGAGAGCCGAAATCATCCAAATAATTATTAAAATTAAGTTGAATTGAGGTGTTTAGTCCCGTTTCATCCTCAAGCGAAATTTTAGGAATAAGCTATCTCTTGGTTTACGTGTGTTTTTAGGCACGGTCCGTTACAGAATTCGTTATTGTGGGAGTGGCTAGACTATTTTCCTTCGTTAAGTGGTCAGAGAGTTATTTCTTATCAATAGATTCATCATCTTCTGAGAGGTTTTGCTAAGGTTGGGTAGGGTATCTATTTCAAGGCTAACGTTTAGTTAGTTCCCAGTGATGGATATTTTTATGGCGCGCCTACAATCGTTATGTGTCTGGGGAATTGTCTTTTATTATTGTCCATCTGATTACCTATTTATTTATTTGTTTATTCAAGTGAGTGTTTTATATACAGATCGCACTGCACTGAATTTCAATTTGTTTTTTTGTTGTTTTTTTTTGACGACTACAAAAAGGGTTTTTCCTATTTAAGGATTTAGCTAAGCTTTTAAGAATTTTACTTAGCTATGGTTTTTTTTTTATATGCTGATTGTTTAATGCGAAAGTTTGTTGATGTTTGCAAAAAACCGTTAACTCCTGCATATGGTTTAATAATTTCTCATTATTTAGAAATTTAATGATGTGTAGTTTTTTCTTGTAAGCATAAAGGACATGGGTCATCCCAGGTTTTACAGGTTCTTGTTTTATTTACTATTTTCCATTTTACTTTTGGTGTTTTATTCGTTTCTTTTAGATACCAGAAATATTGGGATAGAGATGTCTGATTTCTATTTTGAATATTGTTGAAGGAGCTCTTGTGTGGCCTCCATCTAATTTTAAAATTATTCTTCGTTGAGCCTATGTATATCTTATCAGTGTTAGGACTCTCAATGGATGAGATAGTGCATTGGTATACCACAGATTTTGTGAGGCATTTATTTTCCAACGCGCAGTTTTTAGGGTTTCTACAATCACATAATTTTTCGTTATTTTTATCCAATTTTAGTTTATGTGTTTTATTACTGTTTTGGTTTGCGTGTTTTTCTAGGATTTTCTTATCATGTCTTTTTATGATTCTTTCTATATTTTCAGTGCAGCTGTAACTCAATTTCAAGGTGTTTTTGTTAAAGATGTCGCTAAGTTTGCTATTAGTGGGAAAGTGCTTTTCAATTAAAGCTAGGAACTTATGGCCTAGTTTGGTGCTGACCATTTGGTTGTATGGGGGGGGTATACCAGATGATCTTTCTTTTCCAGTTTTTCTTATTATTGGTATTATCGTTTCTATAGGTTATGTCAGCGTTTTGGTATCCGCTGTTTTTCAGGGCTGTGTTGTAAAAACTACTGTGTTGTCGGAATATTTTCTTATTTGTTGAGTTCATACATATTCTTTTCCCTATTGATGTGGGTATATGCTTAATTATAGATGGAGGGTGGTTTGACTTAGGATGTACATACAGGGGATTAGTATTAGGCTTTCTGTAAGGTAGGTGAACGTTGTTCGTTAAGTCTAGGGTTACGTCTAGGAAGTTTACTCATTTTAATTTAGTGTTAAACCGCTCACCGTGAACTAGACATTGGGGACATCGGGCTATACAGAGATGACGGGCTCATGGTAGTGAGGAGCTCCACAAACTTTAAAACAGAGAAAATTAGAAAGATAATTTACAAAGAATTCGGGAAACTAAATTTAAAAACAATAGTCAACACTCACTGGGAACCAACTATAGGGTGACCGCAAACATTAGCCTTGAAATAGATACCCTACCCAACCATAGCAAAACCTCTCAGAAGATGATGAATCTATTGATAAGAATTAACTCTCTGACCACTTAACGAAGGAAAATAGTCTAGCCACTCCCACAATAACGAATTCTGTAACGGAAAGTGCCTAAAAACACACGTAAACCGAGAGATAGCTTATTCCTAAAATTTCGCTTGAGGATGAAACGGGACTAAACACCACAATTCAACTTAATTTTAATAATTATTTGGATGGTTTCGGCTCTCGTTTTTGAAACATGAGAACTATTATGTAGCGAAGGAATCATATTTTTAAACAAAAAATATTATTATAATAAATCTCTACTTCTGTATGGAGCACTGTCTTCTTAAAAATAAAAACAAAAATACTAAGGAACCCCGGATTATACACCCAACGTGTTCTTTTCTATTTTGTGCATACCTACGCACTATATATATATATATATATATATATATATATATATATAGAGAGAGAGAGAGAGAGAGAAAGAGAGAGATATATAAATAAATAAATGGATGGAATGAACAGATTGTGATGAATAGATAGATATATATAGACAAGATAGTTTGATAGATATACAACAGGTTGATAATTTGATATTCAGTGTGAAAAAGTTATTTTTCTATCTATCTATCTATCTATCTATCTATCTATATATATATCTATCTATATATATATATATATATATATATATATATATATCTTTGAAAAGATTGAAATATATAGATAGATAGATAGATAGATAGATAGATAGATAGCTACATAAATGGATGTAATGAACAGCTTACAGTAGATAGGTAGATAGATAGATAGATAGATAGATCAGTGATAAAGAGTTATCTATCTGTCTATCTATCTATCTATCTCTCTCTCTCTCTCTCTCTCTATATATATATATATATATATATATATATATATGATACACGTGTAATACATCAGTCTTGATGATCGTATAAAAAGCCAGAATTTAAAATTTTTTTTTCTTCCTCCGTTTCTTACATGCCTATGTTTACTTCAACCTGAAGGATAGATAGATAGATAGATACATAAAGACAGGGAGTGAGGGAGAAAATGAGAAATAAACCGAAGAGAAATAGATAGTGACTGAAAAGTGATAGATAGATAGATAGATAGATAGATAGATAGATAGATAGATAGATACTGAACAGAGATAGAGGAAGTGAGAGAGACAAAGTGAAAGAAAGAGATATGGAATGAACAGAAATAAAGAAAGTGAAAGAGACTGAAGAGACATAGATAGAAGATAGATAGATAGATAGATAGATAGATAGATATTTTCTCGCTGCTTGACAGGTACATTTTAATCAACACCATCTCGTTTATGTAAAGACCCGCTTCTTTCTTCATTAAAGGACAGGAAATTTAGCTGCATCACTTAGCTTACACTCATCGCATCAGGTGTAAATTTAAGCTTCTTCCAACTTCATAGCGTTTATCTAATTCACAGGTCGCCCTACAGCTGATTACAACGCATTATGAACAACCAGAGGCACACTTTATTTTTAGAGCTACTTAGGAATACATCCCGAATAATTTAAAATTTAAGTGGAACTGCAGAATAACATGGAATTGGCATTAAAAATTATCCAGTTTCTTTATTTTTTTTTTACAGTATCTTATTTTTAAAAGCGTCTGATACTTCTCCGTTTATTCGTCCTGTCCATATACAACCAAACAAATCTGACGTTCCCACGCACATGGATTTAGGCTGTCCATACAGTTCGTGTGCAGTTTAAAAAATTATAACATTATTTGTATTTGCGATAGAAATAATCTGTAAAAAATTTTATAAAATTTAATGTACCTAGTTTTAAGTATAGCTAAAATAACTAATGTGATTTCATGGATTACTGTAAATCAGTTGGCAATTGTTTTCCGTGAACTGCAAAATCGGATTACCCTTTGTATTGCTAATGATGAAGGACATGTGGAAACTTAAATAAAATTTCAATAAAACCTTAAAAAATAGATTTACTTCTTTCTAATCGTTTTTAAAAATTATTTCTATCGCAAATACAAATAAAGTTATGAATTTTTTAAAGTGCACACGAATGGACACCCTGTATATATATATATATATATATATATATATATATATATATATATATATACCGGGTGTAACAATGAAATTGTCCAAATCGTGTAACCGCATAATTGTCCATCCTACAAAATGTTTAAGATCTACAACGCCACTGAAATAACTGATTTTTCTTTTTTCCAGGTTTTCAAATAAAACTTTTAGCCATCTTGAATCGAAAGAATCACTGAAAAACACTTTTAGTTATTCAGCTAGAAAAAGAACAGGTGAAAATAATTTTGTGTCAGCTCACTTGCCTTCCTAAATGAGCAATGGTGAGAGGAAAAATGTCATTCAGACCTTCGGTAATGGTACCAAATTTTATACTCTGACTTCCATTTTCAAAGTCCATTCAAGAACCATCAAGAGAACGGTGAATAATTTTTTTAAAAAAAGGGAAGAGTAGAGAAGAAAACTGGATGAAGAAGTCACAACGAGAAGAGAGATCATCACTTCAACTTACAGCTAAAGAGATCAATTAGAAAGATAAAAACTCATTTTATAAGATATTTGGCAAGTGAGAGAGGAGTTTCTCCTCCAGCGTTCCAAAGAGCATTGAAAGAAGACTTGAAAATGAAATCTTACGCGAAACGTCTTAGTTATCTTGTTATTCCAGGACAGAAAGTTAGAAGATCAAAGATGGCGAAGATCATCTTGAAGAGTTCGAAAACGCTCCTAGAATAACATATATATATATATATATATATATATATATATATATATATATATATATATATATTATTTCAACTTTATTTCAATTCTTCATGAGTTTTAATGATGAACATGTCATTTTCGTTTATGATCGAATTCATCACGATTCTTCCCTTAAGCTTGGATAGTAATTATACATTATTATTACTCAAAGAAGAGTTCAATAGATTTATAAAAACCTCGGAGAATTCCATTAAGATATCTTTAATCATTTCTAAAATAGCAGTGTTCAAGTCATAATCTACCAAATGGCCAATTTTGCTTTTACCCGATTTATACAATTTTGCTTTTACACTCGCTATGTCTGTGTGTGTGTGTGTTTGTAGAAAAACCGAATAACCATCTCTACACTTATACAATTATACAACTATTTATTCGTTCATCCAATATGGCAAAATGTGGGTCGCAAAGGCGTAGGGATTTCCAGTCGTATGCTTGTCGCACTGAGCTACTGCTCTAGATAGACTTCACCAGAAAAAAAGTAATATTTTTTTCATGGATGGATTTATATATATGTTTAGTGGAGAGTAGAGACATAAAAAACGCGAGCACCGATTTCTTTTTGTAGACGGGATGGGCATATATTAAAACCGATCACATTCTTCTAAGCGTCTGTTTTCGCTTTTATTGCTTTTGTTTTTATGTATTCTATTAAAAAAATAAAATCCCACCGTTTCCCCTGGAGACATCATTGCAACTGACACCCGCGTTTTTCAATATCTCCTCCCCACCTATATAATTATATCAATAATAACATTCTTTAGTCCGCTCTTCTTCTTCTTCTTCTTCTTCTTCTTCTTCGCCTCCTCCTTCTTCGCCTCCTCCTTCTTCGCCTCCTTCTCCTCCCCTTTAGGCCGGAGCGTACAACGGCCGAAACGTTGTGAATATGACAATGAAGATGAGGATAACAGTCCGAATAATGTAATCATAATACCTCATCTCAGAGATATAGACAGATGTAAAGGCAATTTGTTGACAATGTTTCATCTCCACAAGACACTACAAAAACCGAGATCCATGAAGTAAACATAATATTGTTCATATGGAAGGAGGGTCCAGGTTTTATTTATTTAAAATTCTTAATGCACAGTGAAATATTAAAGGCACATTTATACGTCTGACAATTGCCTTGTGTCCTTTAGACAAAATATCTCCTGCGTTCGGAAAAAGTAAGTCTTATGAACAAAAGGATTTTTTTTATTCGTCAAACTAATAAATCTGCTGGAAGGAAAGATGGTTCATAGTATCGTAGTAGAAAGGTTTTCTCTTCAGATTCCATCTTGCCCATTTAAAAATTTGCCATTTCGTCTGTAAATCAAGTACTGCTTTTTATATCTGATCTGGTGACCCTTCTATTTATCTTCAGTTTCTTCAAAAAATCCATAGAAAGATCTGTAATATAATCGAATCTTGAGTAGGCATCTCGACTTGAGTTACTTTCTCACAGACATGGCGTACTTTCTCTTTGTCTTTACTATAAATTTACAATGAATAGTTAGTTACCATCCGTTTATTGTTGAAGTAGCTAGATGTAACCGCCAATTCTACTCTATTTTCTCGAACTTCCCGCTTGTGAAAGTCCATTCTCATTTCTTGCTTCTGTGATAACTACAATCTACAAAGATTTAAATGCAATGTCAATCGCTATGTTCAGCCTTCTTGAATCCTGTTAGGTTTTTTTTTTGTCATTTCCTCAGTCTACCCTATTTTCTATCTTTCCATTGTCTTTCACGTTTGCTCCCTGTTATCTCCTGCTTTCTAGAGGTATTATCGCTTGGCTTGGGATGAACCAATAAAAAAATAGACAGATAGAGAATGAGGTGAGTAAAAAATTATGCCATGGGAATAATCAGGTCAAATAAGAAATCGAGAGAAATTCTAAATAAATAAAACAACATCAGTAAAATCGCCTACTCAACAGAATAACAAGACAAAGTTAATGTTTCCTTGGCAAAATTCAAAGAAGGTTATATAATGTAATCGAATTCTGACTTGGCATCTCGTCTTCAATCACTTTCTCACCGACCTTGCGTAGCTTCCATATATCTATTCTACAAATATCTTCATAGCAACTGCTCGGATAATCTTTTGTTCCTGGTACCTCGACTGCACGAAATTAAGCGTGGTACTAGATTGGAAACGTGGTCCCATCTGTCTGTTCCCCAATCCTCCCTATAATCAGTCTTTTCTCTAACTTTGTAATCATGTATGCACCAGTGGCATTCCCGCCTTGCTTGGAATGAAATGATTAAAAACCAAATAAAATGAAGGGCTCAGTTCAAAACATCTTGACGGTTATCCAAACTGGCAATCCCCTGATGAGGAGAGCACATCAGTCGAAATGTTGTGATCGCAACAAAACAAGATAAGGCTATTAGTTCCAGTGTATGTAATATAATTTTTAATATAATACGCCATAACTTCCCGTACAATCAAATTTCATTTTTTGTTGCTTTGAAAAAAAAAATGTGGGTTGTTTTAGCTTTTGCGGATTCCGAAAAAACCAATCACAGCACATGGAATAAAAAGAACAAAAAAACTTCAGAAAATATCGTCTGGCAAATAATATTTGTTCAGCCAGCGTAAAATGTCTTTCATGTCAGTTCCATGCAAAAAAAGAACATTGCGTTGCAATAGACTTCTGTATAACTGCAGTAGTCTCAGATTATCCGCGTCGGTTATATTACAAGCAAATCAGCTGACCAGAATCAGCGGATAGTGTCGAACTTTATACATATATAATGTATTTGAATCGATGCATAATTTTTCATGTTAATTAATGAGTAAATTAGGGAGAAGCCATTTGACACTTAGATCAGATTATGTCTTACCGTAAATCTTAGCAACGTCTGCAAAAGATGTTTCTCATTCTTCATGACATCACGGACATTTTTCACTTCTTCGCAAAACGAAACTATTTATTCGTAAGTAAATCTTAAGAATTGTCCAACGAGGCTAAATAAAATTGATTGAGGCTATTTACAAATACTATATACCATTACGCACTCGTCATTTTCATTGAGCATTATTCAAAAAAAGGTAATTCCAAAACAGTAACCGTCGCCGATATTAGCGCACCGCTCTTCATTAATGAATTGAGCACTCTGGCTGCTGGCGTTAGTATACATTTGTATATAATGCGACAATGCATTAGGGGTAGGATCTCCAACTGACGCCAAATCGGTCGGTTTTCGATTCCGGCTTGAAACAATCGGATATCTAGTGAAACTGATGAGCTTTAATAAAGCGAAACAGGCTTGTAAATAGATGACTATATGTAGAGAGAGAGAGAGAGAGAGAGAGAGAGAAAGAGAGAGAAAACTTACACGTGAGTAATGAAACAATATTCATGTACATTAATTTATCTGACTACACGGTTTCTTTTCACCCCGTAACCTTTCCCTTTCTCTCTCTCTATATATATATATATATATATATATATATATATATATATATATATATATATATATGTGTGTGTGTGTGGAGAGAGAGAAGAGAGAGAGAGAGAAAGAAAGAGGGGTAAAAGAGAGTGGTTACGCGGTGAAAGAAACGCTGTAGTCAGATAAATTAATTGTACATGAATGTTAGTTTCATTACTCAGGTGTAAGTTATATATATATATATATATATATATATATATATATATATATATATATATATGTGGGGGTGTTGAGAGGGACAGAAAATAGAGAGACTATGGATAGGAATCCGACAAAATGATCGAATAGAGACTAAGGACGAAATAGATCTCAAGCTAACATGTTTCACTCTATTAAACTTCGTCAGAGATCAAGATAGAAATGATAAAATATGATAAAAAGCAAAGAGATTCAGATTAATGGTATGTTGTGTTTGGGTATTTCTTATTGGTTAGATACGTGTCACGTGTAAGGAAGTAAGAGATAACATTTAAATATGTGTGTCAAACATTCTCGACTCTAAAGTCCTTGAAAGGTAGTAAGACGCAGTCGGATGTTTTCATTTGATACTTGTCATGCGTAATGAAGTAAAAGATAATATTCATTACACGCGTTTCCTGTTTGTTCTTTTATCCTACTATATATATATATATATATATATATATATATATATATATATATATATATATATATATATATTTATATATATATATATATCCTATCATATATATATATATATATATATATATAAAAATCTTAAAATGCATTTATAAAATGAAACGGTACAGGTCAACAGTGATGTTACCCTGGCTTCATTACGAATATTTGGGTAAAGTCACATCAGATCCGTTCTGTCAGGTACCTCGACCTGTTGGATATATAATTCTATACATAATGTACTTTTCGAATAAAAATAATCAAATGTAGCAGGAGGTAGGTCTTACTTTTATAAAAGCATCGTGAATTGCATTAGCCAATCAAATATTATTTTGCATGCAGTCTAGAGCTCGACGGCGTGGTTTGCACACGCTTTTTGGTTTTATCTCTCCTGCACATGCGCCGACGTTATGGTAAGTTGCTTCTCATTTAATTTAAATAAATAATAATTGCCGTGTTATATTACATTCACCTTTAGCTACGGCCATGCATTCCCTTACTAACATGTCAGCTGGTCTTAATGTAAGAAAAAAAAAACAAGCAAAACTGATAATAAATTGAACAAGCTCGTGAAGGCTTACCGAAGATCTTTAGTGTTAGGAAAACCAAAACCAACAGGTCAGGCTTCAATATTCTTTCGCCGGCGGCATCATATTAAACCATATTGATATTAAATCCGTTAGCTTTGTGTGTTCGAAAGCTGTTTGAGGTCAAGTTTGTTGGTAAATAAGAAAACAAGCTAAAAAATCCTAAATTTGTTAGAGTTGGGGCGGGGTCAGTTGATCCCCCTATTTAAAAGTTTTTTGGCCCCTCATCTGCGAATGTCTAAATTCAGTGTTTAAAGCTAAAACACATTGTTTGCTTCAATGGCGCCCAAACCAGAAATTACAAGATAACTTGCTTAACAATAAAGAGAGAAAAAAATAAGCAGTCACACTCATCGTAAGGGCTCGTTCATGCTTTAATCAAGGGTCGTGAAAATTTGAAGTAGGGCTCTAAGGACTAATCTTGGAACCAACGATATCAACAATACCCTAAACCTTAGGGCAGCCTGCTTAATATCTCTCTCTCTCTCTCTCTCTCTCTCTCTAACATTCACCTGGGGTGGATTGAGCCGGCTCCAATATTGGAGTTTCATGGGAATTTGGAATTCACAAGCGTCCCCACCCGCATGTATAGCACATGAAATTTGATTATAGTGGTGAAGGTTTCGTGCAGGACCATCCACACTTTTTGAAGGGCTGATTACAGAGACCTGATGCACTAAGTGACTCAAGGTCCCCAAACGACCCTCCGCAGGTTTTGAATTCAGAGTTTTTCTTTCTCCTAGACCAGTTTCCATCCAAGGCTATAGAACCCAGTCTGTCCTGCTATTTACCCATAGCTGGAGGGAGAAGAAGAGGATTTACACTTTTCCCAAGGGTATTAGCACAATATATGTTGCAACAAACCTCTCCTTCCACATAGAACGCAGTTGGGCGTTTCGTTTATTTCCTATATATTTAGATTTGCTGGACATAGGAGACTGATTTTTTTAGGAACTATATTCTCCTGAATCTGCGTGCCGGCAATCTAACCACTTTATCTAACACTGTTCAGTTCTTTCCCATTTTGTGTATGCTCCTTGTTGGCAAATCCCGACCAATCTACAGTAGCGGTTTTCATCGACGCCTGCTTGGACTTCATTTTGTAATAACTGGCGTCTTTCTTTACCTTGGGCTTTATCACATCGTCTACAAAGGAAATAACCCAATCCTATTTTCTTTTGCTGTGGTTCCTATTAAGGCTTTTTGTTTTAGCATCTCTTCTGACAGTTAATTCTTTGATGGCAGTCTATTTTCTCCTTGTCCAGGTCCTTATTCCTTCTCCCCTAACTTTCACTACTGTTGAATGTGTTGCCTAAGCTTTTGATTGGTTTCTCTGAGAGAGATGAGTTATTTGTTCCCCCACCAATAATTCTATATTTGTCGGTGACGTGGCCTTTTTTAATCACTAGATAGCTTGATTTAGCTGGTCTGAATTTCATCCTAACCAATTTCATATTCCTTTCAAGACCCTTCAAGAGCCATTTGCCACCTGTTCGTTGTAACTTTAAGCTCATCCATATAAGCTCTTATTGGTGGCTGCCGGACCTTTCTTTATCTTATGCTTTGTCGAAACGTTTGCTGTCAAAGTAGCCCAGTCCTGTCTTTTCTTTTTGCCGTGACCCCTGTTAAGGCTTTTTTGTCTTAGCTTCTCTTCTGCCACAGTTAATTCCTTACTTGCTCTCTGTGTTGGGGTCTCACTTCTCCCCACACTCTCGGGTTTTTAGATTCTCTGAATTGGTTGACCTCCCTCGTCCGGCTTACTAAGTCACTTTTGAGCCGGCTAAATAGTAGCTTTAGCGTATTTGTGTTACCATACAACGCAGAACTGCTTAAGCTTTTGGGTAATACAAACTATCTTCTCAACCGCGTTGTTATTTTCTTTTTCAAAGCTTCCACTGTAGTGAAGGGGGCATCATATTGCTGAAACAGTCATAATATTCTGGTTAATAATGTGTTTTGAAATAACCACCTGATTTCAGTTCTCTTTATTTAATCTAAATATAACCTCTCATATCCGGACGTTGTAACCAATTCCTCATATCCAGAAGGCTTTCTTAGTCCTATTGTTACGGATTCTACTATATTGTAAATATAAAGCAAGGCAAAAGTAATTATAACAATAAATTTACAATACACACATACAGACCACTCAAAGCTAATCGCCCAAACACAATATTCAAAGACCACAAAAACAGAATGTGCTTTGACATAGCAGTCCCTGAAGAATGTAATATATCTTTGAAGATATTATAAAATCTATAAAAATACAAGTGGAAATGGGGAGATGTGGGACATGAAAATAAATCAATAATTCCAATTATGGTTGGTTCTCTGAGGTTTATTGGAAAAGGTTTTGATAGACTCGTTGAAGGGAAAACTGGTGGCCCATGCCTTAAGGAAATACCAAAAAAATATTCTCACAGGTAGAGCTCAAACCTTACGAAATGCTGTATCTATGTAAAAAAAAAAGTAGTTTTTTATTATTATTTAAACCAGTTCTAATAACAAGCTTTCCTGTCGAGGAAGTGGCTAGACACGGGCCAGGATGAGAAACATGTTCTGTCAAAGGGTCCTCTTACAAAATAGCATGAGTTTGACTCCATACTTATATCCAGTGATGACACGAAATTGCTAGGCGTGGGACTACCTTGTCAGAAGTAAATGACTAGGGCGGATTATTTCTATCGTTGGAGGACATCGGCTGTGTTGTAACCTGGAGAGTAATGGGTTTCTCTACGTGCAAAGGCATAGCTCTCGGGCTTTTAACTACGAGGTGGCCAGCAAACTAATCAGGTATTCAATTACACAGAAACCATACGACCACACTCAGTCATTGGGATGATGATAATTATGATAATGATGCTGACGATGGCGATGATGATGAGGTTATCGCTCATTTCCATGAACGTTTTTGTTGATCAAATACTCCTTTCATACAACGTAAGATCTCCACCGATTATGTTTCTTTATTATTCTTTTTTATTCTTTTTGTTGTTATTTATGAATGCAATCTTGGTGGAGTGGTTTCCTGTTGTCTGTACAACAGTGGTGTGTTCAGAGTGTTCTTAGAATGGTTGCCAAACCGACTGTTTGTTCCGCCTGATTGTTTATGCTGCTATATAACTCCTCTCCGAGACAGAGAAAAGGTGTGCGTATCACTTTGCCAAGAGTATTAGTGCGAAAATAAACGCAATAGCGTTGTCCGAAATGTAAACTAGACTAACCGATCAGAGATCAGTTTCACTACTCCTTTTTCATAAAAAAGTCAAATATATACCCGCATGAAATAGAAAAAGAAGTTTTATATTTTCAAGTATGTGGTTACCAAAAACAAATCAGTACCTTTCGCCTACAGAACAAGGAAGCTAACAGCCAACTTGGACAACGTTAAAGCACAATCCAAAGCGTATCTACACTGTGGTCACGCTGGAATGGTCTCTTATATCCAATGACCTCATCATAGAACACAATCTCTCTCTCTCATCCTTACCGAGTCCTACTCCACTGTTTCCAATAATTCCTGGTTCTTTTTTGGGTTTCTTTTTTCTTAATTCGACTGCACTAGAATAATTTATCGTAACAAAATTTCGCCTCCATTCAATTTAAAATATGCCTGTTTCTACACAGCCATACGTTTTCATGCGACTTGAATATGATTTAGCAAATCAAAAATAGCCAGGCTTAAGGAATGTTTCATTTTTTATCTTCATATTTTTCGTTTTGAAGTGCAAACAATTGCAAATAGTGCACTTTTCAATGTGAGGAAATATCACTAATATACATTTTTCATATATATCTATCCTATGCATTCAATATCACTCGTTTACGTCTTGATGACGTTCATGTGTCTTGATCCCATTCGCCATTAATTTGTGGGTTACCCTACGTGGATCCCCAAAACTGCCCATTAAGCGGCGCAATTTAATTATATAAAAAGGCAAACACGTTCTTCTCTTTTTTTCTTATCGCTTCAGCAATTAGTTGGAGATTCGTCTTCAGCTAAGCTAGTCGAACAGAGAGGAACCCAGACGAGGCTATGCCGAAGGGCAGAGTCTCGTCTGGGGTGGTAGACAACTACCCGACCACGTTTTGTTACGGGGTCTACGTGGAGTTTTTGCTCGAGCCTACGGGCTCGGATACCCCACATTAAATTTAGCCTTGTGCCACACCTGATCGCGTGGGGCGGTTGGCATATATCCTTATCGCTTCCGGGTGTAGTCGAACGTGAGATAAAGAATGTTGCCGCTGGAATGTGTCCGCTTTCTTGGTCCACTGACTAATGAGCTCTCACACGCATGTTTATCACACACATTTGTTTAATAACACACTCACAAACAAACACATTCTTATAGCTAGTTTTAACATGTGTTCATCTGATTTCACTTGTGTACTCATGTAATTCCTTTTGTTAATAGCATGCATTAATTCTCGTTTGTTTTGAATTCGAGGTTTCGTGGCTTCCCTTTTTTATTAACCGGACTCACATGATTCCGCCAAGTATATTTTGGGGGACAAATGTTCCAGAAGCTTTAAAGATTGACTGAGAAAAATTCACACCTGCCAATATGTGATTTCCTTAACAAATCCCTTACATATTTTACCAATGTGTTTTGTTCTGATAGTGAAAAACTTGTCTAGAAACACCATAGGAAAATTCGTAAACGTAAGGAATCAGCACATATGCTAGGCCACAAAAATCTCTTGAAACATGCAATAATAACAACAAAAAATTGCAATATGAGGACTGGTAAAAATGTTTCCTCAATGACACATGGCACAATGGATAAAGGCGTTGGTTAGATCCAGTGACAGACACCAAAGGGTGTGAGTTCAATACCCGGTTTAGGCAATGGAAAACTTTCAGAGGGAAATTAACAGGCACGTGGAACTACACCAGTGAGCGAAATTCCAACCGGAGCGTACAACGGCCGATACGTTGTAATAAATATGGCGACAAAGATGAAGACAATAGTCCGAATAATGTAAATAATTGTCTAGAAACTGTGCCTTTTCTATCTCTTCTAATTAACATATTTAAATAGGTACAATGCTACTTACCAATCTACTACACCTCCCTGAACCGAAGATGTTTAATACCTTTTTGTTATTCTTGAACTTCTTCTAATTAAACTTTTCCTGAAGTTTTATTTATTAATACTCCATGCGTGATCGAATTTTTACAAACGCCTTAATATTAATGTCGAAACAGTATTTATTTTGTGGACACAATAAGGGTACGATTAATGGAGGAAAAATTCTCTCTGTGGCCATCAGCCGATGTTCAGAAATATTCGAATCCCCAGAATTAAATTATTTCTGTGCCAACCATTTATGGTTCGTCACCATTAACCAATATTGGTATTTGGTCGAACTAAAACGAGATAAACGTCCATGACCAAAAGTCGCATTAAAAAGTTAATTCGGTTTTCGCTGAATTTATAAAATCAAAATGGAGAAAAATATCGAGAATGTCCTCATAAAAAAAAAAATGTTTCTTCTCCAGAGATAGATTTTTTAAAAATAAATAAATAAAAGAAAATTCATTTTATGCAATATTTAACCACGGAAAATCAATTAATAGAACATGAAGCACACGCGTTTTAAAATTTCTGCCTGAATTCAATTAATTATTGAAATTTAATGCAACTTGCTTTCCACATTGCAGCGCTAAACTGAATTCGTTTATGAAAAGGCTTTCTCGTTATGAAAAAAGCGGAGATATTTAATTTAATCCCCTCTTAACAAATCTAAATTAAATGCCGTTTGATGGAGAATAAGTTTCCAAATATGTTTTAAAAGATAATTCGCTGGAAAATTAATATCTGTGTGGTATTTCGTGAAAAAAAAAAACAGAAAAATAAATACGTGAAAGATATTGACGTTGAAATTATGATCTCGCGAGAGTAAAACGTTACGTTACTTTCCAAAATGTTGCGTTCGATATGTTAATTCTATTGTAGAACGCAAAATGAAAGAAATATATCTATGCAAAGGTTTCTTTAAGATTTTTCAAAGTTTATTCTGATTTATTTTTAAATTAAATGAACAAGTCTCAGAAGTCTTGTTTAATGTTTTGTCCTTGATCGATTCTGAAATGTCATTAAAAATAACCATTTTCTTTTAATAACAATAATAATAATAATTATAATAATAATAGTAATAGGTGTAGAAATACAAGTAATGTAAAATACAACGACTGAAGCTGAAAAATATTTAAAAAAGAAAGCAAAGACAAATGCAACCGACCAGATACAGAAACGATGGCAAGATAAACCGCTTCACAGTCAATACTTTGCTCGTACCAAAAAAGATGATGTAGACAAACCTCGTAAACATCAGTGGCTATGTAGTGCAGGGTTAAAGGCTGAAACCGAAAGTTTTATTCTTGCTTCACAGGACTAATGCTTGTTCACTAGAAATTATCGAGCACTCATACTAAAAAATTGTGTTAGCCCCAAAAGCAGATTCTGTGATAAATATCCAGAAACAATTGATCATCTTGTATCAGGTTGCAAGGTATTAGCACTCACTGAATAAAAAAAAAACCGGCATGACAGAATGGGCCAATATTTGCACTGAAAAATCTTCAACTTATACTGAAAGAAATTGGTATGAACAACCCGCCCCACTCAGACCCAGTCACGGAGATAAGACCTGTAACAATTTTATAGAACTACACAATACACACAGACAGAACAATCAAATTTAATCTCCCATACATCGTTATTAAGGACCGAAAAAAATTGCCTCCTAATTAATATGGCAGTCCCTGCGAACTGCAATGTATCTTTTTAAGATCTTCAAAAAGGTATCAAAATACAAGGACCTTGAAATCGAAATCTCAAAAATGTGGCAATTGGGAACCTCAACAATCCCTTTTGTATTTGGAGCCCTCGGATTGATTGGAAGAGATTACAGACTAATTGAAGCCCAGGCCTTAAAGAAATTTTAAAAAATGTTCTCACTAGTACAGCCCACACCTTACGAATGGCTTTATCTATGTAAAATATGTTTCTGATGTTTTTTTTTTCTTCAGTGGAAAATGTCATGATGCCATTTGTAACCTTAGGTCTCTATGCAGAACCCGGAAAGAAGTGTATACACACCAGTAATCAAAAGAAATAAATTAATAATAATGATAACAATAATAATAATAATAATAATAATAATAAAAGTGCCACCTTATTGATATGGCAGTCCCTGCTGACTGAAATATATCTTTGAAGATATTCAAAGAGCTGTCAAATTACAATGACCTTGAAATAGAAATCTCGAAAATGTGGCATATGGGAACATCAACAATCCCTGCTGTAGTTGGAGCCCTAGGAGTGGTTGGAAAAGATTGCAGTAGAATAATTGAAGGGATTCCTGGAAGTCCATGCCTCAAGGAGATACCAAAAAATTTTCTGACAAGTACAGCCAACACTTTACGAAGGGCTTTATCTATGTATTTTTTTTTTTTGTCAGTGGAAAGTGTCATGACGCCATTTCTAACCTTAGGTCCCTGGGCGGGACCCGGAAAGAAATGTGTAAACGCCAGAAATCAAAGAAAATAATAATAATAATAATAATAATAATAATAATAATAACCTTATTTTAGTTTCCTTCACAAGAATGTGTGAATTTAGTGAGAGGGAGACGAAAATTAAATAACCAGATTTTTTTTTCCTGATTTGGAGAGAAAATATCAGAAGGAGAAGGTGTGACGAAAAGAGACAGTGAATGATGAGAAAGAGAACAGATGAGAGGGAGACACTACATGTGGCAGAGACAATAACAGAGAGATAAAGAGGATGAATCAGAGAGAGTAATGGAATACATAAGGGAGAGAAACAGTAATCAAGAGAGAAAGAGAGAGAGAGATATTGATAAAGAGATAGAGACAATAAATGGAAAGCGAAACGGGAAGCGTGAGAGAGAATAGAATGAATGACAGAGACAATGAATATAAAAGAGTGATAGTAAGTGAGAAAAAGAAAGAGAATGAGTGACTGAGAGAGAGACAACGCATGACAATGAGAGATAGTAAGAGAGATAGAATATGTGTGACAGAGAGTGAGAGACAATGAATGAGAAAAAGAGAGAAAGTAAGTGAGAGAGTAAGATGTGTAAGTGAGAGAGAATGCATAGGGTAGAAAGACTATGAGTGAAAAGCGAGAGACACTACATGTTGCAAAGAGACAGTGAGTGTGTGAAAAGGAGAATGAATGAGTGAAAGACAATAGATGTGAGAGAAAGAGAGTAAGTGATAGAGAAATAGAATGAGTAGGAGAGCAGTCATACATGAAATCAAGAGCCAATAATTGAGAGAAAAAGAGAATGAGAGAGAGAGAGAGAGAGAGAGAATGCATGTGGCGGATAGATAGTCAATGAGAGAGAAAGAGAATGAGTGAGACTGTCCTTGAGGCAGATATAGTGAGTGAGAGAGAAAGTAAGAGAATGAGCGACAGAGAGATAAAGACAATGAATGAGAAAGAGACAGCGAGAGAGAGAGAGAGAGAATAAATGAAAAGAGAGATATTAAGCTAGAGAGAGAAAGAGAATGAGATTAAGAGAGACAATGAATGAAAAAAAGAGATAGTAAGTGATAGAAACAAGGAGAACGAGTGAGAGAGATAATGAATGAGAAAGAGAGATATTAAGTGAAAAAGACATAATGAGTGAGAGAGAAAGACACGATGAATAAGGCAAAGAGATTGCAAGGGAAAGAGAATGAGTGAGTGAGAAACAATACATGAAACAGATACAGTGAGGGAGTGAGAAAGAGAAATAGTGGGAGGGAGAGTATATATGATGCACAGAGACAGTGAATCTGTGAGGGAAGTAATATGATATTAAATTAGAAAGGATGAGAATGGCTGAGAGGTATAGATTGACAGCGCATACAGACACAGTGAGTGAGTGAGTTAGTCAGTCAGTGAGCGACAGATAATGAGTGAGAGTTAGAAAATAATTGAAAGAGAGAGACAGTGAGCTAGAGAGTGAGAAAAAGAATGAGTGAGAGGTAGACAATACATGAAACAGAGACAGTGAGTGATTGCGTGAGGGATAAAGAGAATGAGTGAGAGGTAGACAATACATGAGGCAGAGACAGTGAGGGATAAAGAGAATGAGTGAGAGGTAGACAATACATGAGGCAGAGTCAGTGAGTGATTGAGTGAGGGATAAAGAGAATGAGTGAGAGATAGACAATACATGAGGCAGAGACAGTGAGTGATTGAGTGAGGGATAAAGAGAATGAGTGAGAGGTAGACAATACATGAGGCAGAGACAGTGAGTGATTGAGTGAGGGATAAAGAGAATGAGTGAGAGGTAGACAATACACGAGGCAGAGACAGTGAGTGATTGAGTGTGGGATAAAGAGAATGAGTGAGAAGTAGACAATGCATGAGGAAGAGACATTGGGTGATTGAGTGAGGGATAAAGAGAATGAGTGAGAGGTAGACAATACATGAGACAGAGACAGTGAGTGATTGAGTGAGGGATAAAGAGAATGAGTGAGAAGTAGACAATGCATGAGGCAGAGACAGTGAGTGAATGAGTGAGGGATAAAGAGAATGAGTGAGAGGTAGACAATACATGAGGCAGAGACAGTGAGTGATTGAGTGAGGGATAAAGAGAATGAGTGAGAGGTAGACAATACGTGAGGCAGAGACAGTGAGTGATTGAGTGTGGGATAAAGAGAATGAGTGAGAAGTAGACAATGCATGAGGCAGAGACAGTGAGTGATTGAGTGAGGGATAAAGAGAATGAGTGAGAGGTAGACAATACATGAGGCAGAGACAGTGAGTGATTGAGTGAGGGATAAAGAGAATGAGTGAGAGGTAGACAATACATGAGGCAGAGACAGTGAGTGATTGAGTGAGGGATAAAGAGAATGAGTGAGAGGTAGAAAATACACGAGGCAGAGACAGGTAGTGATTGAGTGAGGGATAAAGAGAATGAGTGAGAGGTAGACAATGCATGAGGCAGAGACAGTGAGTGATTGAGTGTGGGATAAAGAGAATGAGTGAGAGGTAGACAATGCATGAAGCAGAGACAGTGAGTGATTGAGTGAGGGATAAAGAGAATGAGTGAGAAGTAGACAATGCATGAGGCAGAGACAGTGAGTGAATGAGTGAGGGATAAAGAGAATGAGTGAGAGGTAGACAAAACATGAGACAGAGACAGAGACAGTGAGTGAATGAGTGAGAGATAAAGAGAATGAGTGAGAGGTAGACAATAAATGAGACAGAGACAGAGAGACAGGAGGATTGAGTGAGGGATAAAGAGAAATGAGAGAGGTAGACAAAACATGAGACAGAGACAGAGACAGTGAGGATTGAGTGAGGGATAAAGAGAATGAGAGAGTAGACAATACATGAGGCAGAGACAGTGAGTGATTGAGTAAGGGATAAAGAGAATGAGAGAGGTAGACAATACATGAGGCAGAGACAGACAGTGATTGAGTGAGGGATAAAGAGAATGAGTGAGAAGTAGACAATGCATGAGGCAGAGACAGTGAGTGATTGAGTGAGGGACAGAATGAGTTGAGAGGGATAGACAATACATGAGGCAGAGACAGTGAGTGATTGAGTGAGGATAAAGAGAATGAGAGAGGTAGACAAATACATGAGGCAGAGACAGTGAGTGATTGGAGTGAGGGATAAAGAGAATGAGTGAGAGGTAGACAATACATGAGGCAGAGACAGTGAGTGATTGATAAAAGAGAGGGATAAAGAGAATGAGGAGAGGTAGACAATACATGAGACAGAGACAGTGGAGTGATTGAGTGAGGGATAAAGAGAATGAGAGAGGTAGACAATACATGAGGCAGAGACAGTGAGTGATTGAGTGAGGGATAAAGAGAAATGAGTGAAATGAGAGACAATACATGAGGCAGAGACAGTGAGTGATTGGAGTGAGGGGATAAAGAGAATGAGTGAGAGGTAGACAATACATGAGGCAGAGACAGTGAGTGATTGAGTGAGGGATAAAGAGAATGAGGAGAGGATAGACAATGACATTGAGGCAGAGACAGTGGAGTGAATGAGTGAGGGATAAAGAGAATGAGTGAGAGGTAGACAAAACATGAGGACAGAGACAGTGAGACAGGGGAGTGAATGAGTGGAGATAAAGAGAATGAGTGAGAGGTAGACAATAAAAGATGAGACAGAGACAGATGTGAGGAATGAGTGAGGGATAAAGAAAAATGAGTGAGAGGTAGACAATACATGAGGCAGAGACATTGAGTGATTGAGTGTGGGATAAAGAGAATGAGTGAGGAGACAATACATGAGAGAGAGAGATGGAGGAGTGATTGAGGGGCAGATACAGGATTGAAAGAGAATGAGTGAGAGGTAGACAATACATGACATGAGGCAGAGACAGTGAGGATTGAGTGAGGGATAAAGAGAATGAGTGAGAGGTAGACAATACATGAGGCAGAGACAGTGAGTGATTGAGTGAGGGATAAAGAGAATGAGGAGAGGTAGACAATAAATGAGACAGAGACAGAGAGACAGGAGTGATTGAGTGAGGGATAAAGAGAATGGAGGAGAGGTAGACAACACATGAGAGACAGTGAGTGATTGAGTGAGGGATAAAGAGAATGAGTGAAAGGTAGACAATACAACAGAGAGACAGTGAGGATTGAGAGGGATAAAGAGAATGAGAGAGAAATAGACAATGATGAGGCAGAGACAGTGAGTGATTGAGTGAGGATAAAGAGAATGAGTGAAACGTAGACAATACATGAGGCAGAGACAGTGAGTGATTGAGTGAGGGATAAAGAGAATGGAGTGAGACAAAATGCAGGACAATAAAGGGAAATAGAGACAGAGGAGACAATTCAGACAGAGACAGTGAGTGAATGAGTGAGGGATAAAGAGAGAATGTAGACAATACATGAGAGGTAGACAAAATGAGACAGAGACAGAGACAGTGAGTGAATGAGGAGGATAAAGAAATGAGTGAGAGGTAGACAATGCATGAGGCAGAGACAGGAGTGATTGAGTGTGTGATAAAGAGAATGAGTGAGGTAGACAATGCATGAGGCAGAGACATTGAGGATTGAGGAGGGATAAAGAGAATGAGGAAAGGTAGACAATACATGAGACAGAGACAGGAGGATTGAGTGAGGGATAAAGAGAATGAGAGGAGGTAGACAAATACATGAGGCAGAGACAGTGAGTGATTGAGTGGAGGATAAAGAGAATGAGGAGAGGTAGACAATACATGAGGCAGAGACAGTGAGTGAATGAGTGAGGGATAAAGAGAATGAGTGAGAGGTAGACAATAAAGAGACAGAGACAGAAAGAGTGATTGAGAGAGATAAAAGAGAATGAGAATGAGAAGTAGAGACATGAGGCAGAGACAGTGAGTGATTGAGTGAGGGATAAAGAGAATGAGTGAGAGGTAGACAATACATGAGGCAGAGACAGAGAGTGATTGAATGGGGGATAAAGAGAATGATAGACAAATGAGGCAGAGACAGTGAGTGGAGATAAAGAGAATGAGTGAGGTAGACAAATACATGAGACAGAGACAGTGAGTGAATGAGTGAGGGGATAAAGAGAATGAGAGGTAGACAATGAGGCATGAGGCAGAGACAGTGAGTGATTGAGTGAGGGATAAAGAGAATGAGAGGTAGACAATACATGAGGCAGAGACAGTGAGTGATTGAGTGAGGGATAAAGAGAATGAGTGAGAGGTAGACAATACATGAGGCAGAGACAGTGAGTGATTGAGTGAGGGATAAAGAGAATGAGTGAGAGGTAGACAATACATGAGGCAGAGACAGTGAGTGATTGAGTGAGGGATAAAGAGAATGAGTGAGAGGTAGACAATGCATGAGGCAGAGACAGTGATTAGTGAGGATAAAGAGAATGGAAGGATAAACATGAGAATGAGTGAGAGGGATAAACAGAATGAGATGAGACAATACAGAGACAGTGACATTGGAGGGATTGAGTGAGGGATAAAGAGAATGAGAGGATGTAGACAATACATGAGGCAGAGACAGTGAGGATTGAGGATAAAGAGAATGAGGAGAGGTAGACAATACATGAGGCAGAGACAGTGAGTGATTGAGGAGGGATAAAGAGAATGAGATGGTAGACAATACATGAGGCAGAGACAGGGATAAGAATGATTGAGGGAGGGAGAAAGAGAATGAGAGGTAGGTAGACACATGAGGCAGAGACAGTGAGTGATTGAGGAGGGGATAAAGAGAATGAGGGAGAGGTGGTGATTAGTGACAATGGATGAGGCAGAGACAGGAGTGATTGAGGAGGGATAAAGAGAATGAGGGAGAGAGGTAGACAATGCATGAGGCAGAGACAATACATGAGAGATTGAGTGGAGGGATAAAGAGAATGAGTGAGAGGTAGACAATACATGAGACAGAGACAGAGACAGTGAGTGAATGAGTGAGGGATAAAGAGAATGAATGAGAGGTAGACAAAACATGAGACAGAGACAGAGACAGTGAGTGAATGAGTGAGAGATAAAGAAATGAGTGAGAGGTAGACAGAGACAGAGACGGTGATGAGTGACACAGAGAATGAGAGACAGACAACACATGAGACAGAGACAGTGATTGAGTGAGGGATAAAGAGAGAATGAGATGAGAGGTAGACAATGCATGAGGCAGAGACAGTGAGTGATTGAGTGAGGGATAAAGAGAGGAGGTAGAAATAGAGGAGGACAGTGAGTGATTAAGTGGGGATAAATGAATGACAGAGACAGACATGAGGAGAGAAGTGAGTGATTGAGTGAGGGATAAAGAAATGAGAGGTAGACAATACATGAGGCAGAGACAGGAGGATTGAGTGAGGGATAAAGAGAGAATGAGAGGTAGACAATACATGAGGCAGAGACAGGAGATTGAGTGAGGGACAAAGAGAATGAGGAGAGGTAGACAATACATGAGGCAGAGACAGAGTGATTGAGTGAGGGATAAAGAGAATGAGTGAGAAGTAGACAATGCATGAGGCAGAGACAGTGAGTGATTGAGTGGGGGATAAAGAAATGAGTGAGAGGTAGACAACACATGAGGGAGACAGTGAAAAGAGGGATAAAGAGAATGAGAGTAGTAGACAACATGAGAGGCAGAGACAGAGACAGTGAGTGATTGAGTGAGGGATGAGAATGAGTGAGAGGTGGAGACAACATGAGGCAGAGACATTGAGTGATTGAGTGAGGGGATAAAGAGAATGAGAGAGGTAGACAATACATGAGGCAGAGACAGTGAGTGATTGAGTGAGGATAAAGAGAGAATGAGGAGAGGTAGACAACATGAGGCAGAGACAGTGAGTGAGATTGAGTGAGGGATAAAGAGAATGAGGAGAGGTAGACAAATGACAAGAGAGGCAGAGACAGGAGTGAAGGAGTGAGGATAAAGAAATGAGTGAGAGGTAGACAATACACGAGGCAGAGACAGTGAGGATTGAGTGTGGGGATAAAGAGAATGAGTGAGGTAGACAATACATGAGGCAGAGACAGTGAGGATTGAGGGAGGGATAAAGAGAATGAGTGAGAGGTAGACAATACATGAGGCAGAGACAGTGAGATTGAGGAGGGATAAAAGAAATGAGGAGAGGTAGACAATGAGGCAGAGCAGAGACAGGAGGAATGAGTGAAGGATAAAGAGAATGAGGAGAGAGGTAGACAAAATGAGACAGAGACAGAGACAGTGATTGAATGAGGGGATAAAGAGAATGGGGGGTGAGAGGTAGACAATACATGAGGCAGAGACAGGAGTGATTGAGGTGGGATAAAGAGAATGAGTGAAAGGTAGACAATACATGAGACAGAGACAGTGAGTGATTGAGAGGAGGGATAAAGAGAATAAGTGAGAAGTAGACAATGCATGAGGCAGAGAGACAGTGAGGATTGAGTGTGGGATAAAAGAGAATGAGGAAAGGTAGACAATACATGAGGCAGAGACAGTGAGTGATTGGAGGAGGGATAAAGAGAATGAGGTAGACAACACATGAGACAGAGACAGTGAGTGATTGAGGAGGGATAAAGAGAATGAGGAGAGGTAGACAACACATGAGGCAGAGACATTGAGGATTGAGTGAGGGATAAAGAGAATGAGAGGGCAGACAATACATGAGGCAGACAGGAGTGATTGAGTGAGGGATAAAGAGAATGAGAGAGGTAGACAATACATGAGACAGAGACAGGAGTGATTGAGTGTGGATAAAGAGAATGAGGAGAAGTAGACAATGCATGAGGCAGAGACAGTGAGTGATTGAGTGAGGGGAAAGAGAATGAGGAGAGGTAGACAATGCATGAGGCAGAGACAGTGAGTGATTGAGGGAGGGATAAAGAGAATGAGTTAGAGGTAGACAAATGAATGAGGCAGAGACAGTGAGGAATGAGTGAAGGATTGGAATGAGTGGAGAGGTAGACACACACGAGGCAGAGACAGGAGGATTGAGTGAGGGATAAAGAGAATGGAGTGAGAGGTAGACAAATGCATGAGGCAGAGACAGAGGATTGAGTGAGGGATAAAAGAGAATGAGGAGAAATAGACAAAACATGAGACAGAGACAGAGACAGTGAGTGAATGAGTGAGAGATAAAGAGAATGAGTGAGAGGTAGACAATAAATGAGACAGAGACAGAGACAGTGAGTGAATGAGTGAGGGATAAAGAAAATGAGTGAGAGGTAGACAATGCATGAGGCAGAGACATTGAGTGATTGAGTGTGTGATAAAGAGAATGAGTGTGAAGTAGACAATGCATGAGGCAGAGACATTGAGTGATTGAGTGAGGGATAAAGAGAATGAGTGAAAGGTAGACAATACATGAGACAGAGACAGTGAGTGAATGGAGGAGGGATAAAGAATGAGAGAGGTAGACAATACATGAGGCAGAGACAGAGTGATTGAGGAGGGATAAAGAGAATGAGGAGAGGTAGACAAATACATGAGGCAGAGACAGTGGAGGAGGATTGAGGGATAAAGAGAATGAGAGGTAGACAATACACGAGGCAGAGACAGTGAGTGATTGAGGTAAAGAGAAATAGAGACACATGAGGCAGAGACAGGGAGGATTGAGTGAGTGGATAAAGAGAATGAGTGAGAGGTAGACAACACGAGGCAGAGACGGTGAGGATTGAGAGGGATAAAGATAATGAGTGATTGGCAATAGTGAGGCAGAGACAGTGGGAGGATTGAGGGAGGGATAGAGAGAATGAGGAGAGGGTAGACAATACATGAGGCAGAGACAGTGAGTCATTGAGTGGGACAAAGAGAATGAGTGAGAGACAACACATGAGGCAGAGACAGGAGTGATTGAGGAGGGATAAAGAGAATGAGTGAGAGGCAGACATTACATGAGGCAGAGACAGAGTGATTGAGTGAGGGATAAAGAGAATGAGTGAGAGGTAGACAACACATGAGACAGAGACAGTGAGGAATGAGTGAGGGATAAAGAGAATGAGTGAGAAGTAGACAATACATGAGGCAGAGACAGGAGTGATTGGAGGAGGATAAAGAGAATGAGGAGAGGTAGACAATGCATGAGGCAGAGACAGTGAGGAATGAGGAGGGATAAAGAGAATGAGTGAGAGGTAGACAATGAATGAGGCAGAGACAGTGAGTGAAAATGAGAAGGATAAAGAGAATGAGGAGAGGCAGACAATACACGAGGCAGAGACAATGAAAGATTTAGTGAGGCACAAAGAGAATGAGGAGAGGTAGACATTACATGAGGCAGAGACAGTGAGTGATTGGAGGAGGGATAAAGAGAATGAGTGAGAGGTAGACAATACATGAGACAGAGACAGAGAATGGAAGTGGGGAAGAGAATGAGTGAGAAATAGAGAATGAAATGTAGACAATATATGAGGGTAGAGACAGGAGTCATTGATAGAGGGATAAAGAGAATGAGTGAGAGGTAGACAACACATGAGACAGAGACAGGAGTGATTGAGTGAGGGATAAAGAGAATGAGGAGAGGTAGACACACATGAGACAGAGACAGTGAGGAATGAGTGAGGGATAAAGAGAATGAGGAGAGGTAGACAATACATGAGGCAGAGACAGTGAGTGGATTGAGTGAGGGATAAAGAGAATGAGGAGAGGTAGACATTACATGAGGCAGAGACAGTGAGGATTGAGTGAGGGATAAAGAGAATGAGTGAGAGGTAGACAACACATGAGACAGAGACAGTGAGGATTGAGGAGGGATAAAGATAATGAGTGAGAGGTAGACATTACATTGAGGCAGGGACAAGAGAATGAGTGATTGAGTGAGGGGATAAAGAGAATGAGGGAGAGGTGACAACACATGAGGCAGAGACAGGAGTGATTGAGGAGGGATAAAGAGAATGAGGAGAGGTAGACAACACATGAGGGGAGAGACAGGGGAGGATTGAGGAGGGATAAAGAGAATGAGGAGAGGTAGACAATACATGAGGCAGAGACAAAGAGTGATTGAGTGAGGGATAAAGAGAATGAGTGAGAGGCAGACAATACATGAGGCAGAGACATTGAGGAGGGCGAAGAGAATGAGGATAAAGAGAATGAGGAGAGGGATAGAGAATGATATGTAGAGACAGAGAGACAGTGGAGTGATTGGAGGAGGGATAAAGAGAATGAGTTAGAGGTAGACAGACAATGAATGAGGCAGAGACAATGAGTGAATGAGTGAAGATAAAGAGAATGAGTGAGAGGTAGACATTACATGAGGCAGAGACAGGAGTGATTGAGTGAGGATAAAGAGAATGAGGAGAGGTGTAAAATACATGAGACAGAGACAGAGACAGTGGAGATTGATAGAGGGATAAAGAGAATGGTAAAGAGGAATGAGGTAGACAAAACATGAGACAGAGACAGAGACAGGATTGGAGAGGGATAAAGAGAATGAGTGAGAGGTAGACAATAAACATGAGACAGAGACAGGAGTGAAAAAGAGTGGAGGGAGATAACAAAGAGAATGATTGGAGAAGTAAGTCAATGCATGAGGCAGAGACAGTGAGGATTGAGTGAGGGATGAAGAGAATGAGTGAGAGGTAGACAATACATGAGATGAGACAGTGAGTGATTGAGTGAGGATAGAAGAGAATGAGTGAGAGGTAGACATTACATGAGACAGACACAGTGAGTGAAAATGAAGAGGGATGAGAGAATGAAGAGAATGGTGAGAGGTAGACATGAGGCAGAGGGTGAGGCAGAGACAGTGAGTGATTGAGTGAGGATAAAGAGAATGAGTGAGAAATAGACAACACAGAGACAGAGACAGTGAGTGATTGAGTGAGGGATAAAGAGAATGAGTGAGAGGTTGACAACACATGAGGCAGAGACAGTGAGTGAATGAGGGGAGAGGGATAAAGAGAATGAGTGAGAGGTGGACAATACATGAGACAGAGACAGGAGTGATTGGAGGAGGGATAAAGAGAAATGAGTGAGAGGTAGACATTACATGAGGCAGAGACAGGAGTGATTGAGTGAGGGATAAAGAGAATGAGGAGAGGAGACAATACATGAGACAACAGAGAGGTGAAGGGGAGTGAATGAGTGAGGATAAAGAGAATGAGTGAGAGACAGACAATACATGAGGGAGAGACAGTGAGTGATTGGAATGAGGAGGAGAGGCAGAAAGAGAATGGAGGATTGAGGAGGAGAGAATGTAGACAACACATGAGACAGAGACAGGAGTGATTGAGTGAGGGATAAAGAGAATGAGTGAAAGGTAAACAATACATGAGGCAGAGAGACAGTGAGTCATTGATAGAGTGGATAAAGAGAATGAGAGAGAGGTAGACAATACATGAGACAGAGACAGAGACAGGAGGAATGAGTGATGGATAAAGAGAGGAGTGAGAAAACAATAAATGAGACAGAGAGAGAGGGAGAATGAAAGAGAATGAGTGAGGGTTGGAGGAGTTAAATGAGACAGAGACAGGAGGAAATGAGGAGGATTGGAGGTAGATAATACATGATAAGAAGAGAAAGGATGGAGAATGAGGGAGAAGTAGACAATGAGGCAGGAGAGGATGAGACAGAGAGAAAGAGAATGAGGAGGATTGAGGCAGAGATGAAAGAGGGATAAAGAGAATGAGTGAGAGGTAGACAATACATGAGACAGAGACAGGAGGAATGGAGGCAGATACAGGATAAAGAGAATGAGTGAGAGGTAGACAATACATGAGACAGAGACAGGAGTGATTGAGGAGGATAAAGAGAATGAGGAGAGGCAGACAAGTGACATGAGGCAGAGACAATACATGAGAGAAGTGAGGATTGAGGGATAAAGAGAATGAGTGAGAGGTAGACACACATGAGGCAGATACAGAGAGATTGAGTGAATGAGAATGAGGGTAGAGTGAGGCAGAGAAAGAAATGAGGGGAATGTAGAGATGTAGACAATATGAGGCAGAGACAGTGAGTGATTGAGTGAGGGATAAAGAGAATGAGGAGAGGTAGACAATACATGAGACAGAGACAGGAGTGATTGAGTGAGGGATAAAGAGAATGAGGAGAAGGTAGACAATACATGAGGCAGAGACAGGAGTGATTGAGTGAGGGATAAAGAGAATGAGAGAGAGGTAGACAATACAGAGACAGTGAGGAATGAGAGACAGGAGTGATTGGAGTGAGGGATAGAAGAGAGGAATGAGGAGAGGAATAGACAGGTACATGAGACAGAGAGGACAGATTGGGAATGAGGGATAAAGAGAATGAGTGAGAGGTAGACAATACATGAGACAGAGACAGGAGGAAATGAGGAGGGATAAAGAGAATGAATGAGGAGAGGTGGGCAAATACATAAGAGAGAGAGACAGTGAACAGATTGGCACTGACAGGATAGGATGAGGAGAGGCAGGATAAAGAGAATGAGTGAGAGGTTGAGTGATTGAGTGAGGGATAAAGACATGAGACAGAGACAGAGACAGTGAATGAGTGAGGGATAAAGAGAATGAGTGAGAGGTAGACAACATGAGACAGAGACAGTGAGTGAATGAGGAGGGATAAAGAGAATGAGAGAGAGGTAGACAATACATGAGGCAGAGACAGGAGGATTGAGGAGGGATAAAGAGAATGAGTGAGAGGTAGACAATATATGAGGCAGAGACAGGAGGATTGAGGAGGGATAAAGAGAATGAGTGAGGGATAAAGAATGAGTGAGAGGGATAAACAAATGAAGAGGAGGCATGAGACAGAGAGTGATTGAGTGGGATAAAAGAGAATGAGGAGAGGTAGACAAATGCATGAGGCAGAGACAGGAGGATTGGAGGAGGGGGAAAGAGAATGAGGAGAGGTAGACAACACATGAGGCAGAGACAGTGAGTGATTGAGTGAGGGATAAAGAGAATGAGTGAGAGGTAGACAATACATGAGGCAGAGACAGTGAGTGATTGAGTGAGGGATAAAGAGAATGAGTGAGAGGAGAGGAAAGAGAATGAGAGGTAGACAATACATGAGGCAGAGACAGTGAGTGATTGAGGAGGGATAAAGAGAATGAGTGAGAGGTAGACATTACATGAGACAGAGACAGGAGTGATTGAGGAGGGATAAAGAGAATGAGTGAGAGGTAGACATTACATGAGACAGAGACAGTGAGTGATTGAGTGAGGGATAAAGAGAATGAGGAGAGGTAGACAACACATGAGAGACAGAGACAGGAGGATTGAGAAGAGGGATAAAGAGAATGAGGAGAGGTAGACAAATACATGAGACAGAGACAGTGAGTGAATGAGTGAGGGATAAAGAGAATGAGGAGAGGTTGACAATACATGAGACAGAGACAGAGTGATTGAGTGAGGAGGAATGAGGAGAGGGATAAAGAGAATGAGTGAGATGTTGACAATACAGAGGAGACAGAGACAGAGAGGAATGAGGAGGGATAAAGAGAATGAGGAGAGGGAGACAACACATGAGGCAGAGACAGTGAGTGATTGAGTGAGGATAAAGAGAATGAGTGAGAGGTAGACAATACATGAGGCAGAGACAGTGAGTGATTGATAGAGGGATAAAGAGAATGAGGGAGAGGTAGACAATACATGAGACAGAGACAGGAGTGATTGAGTGAGGGATAAAGAGAATGAGTGAGAGGTAGACAGACATGAGACAGAGAATGGGAGAGTGAATGAGTGAGGGATGAGGAGAGGTAGACATGAGGCAGAGACAGGAGGATTGAGAAAGAGAATGAGGAGAGGTAGACAGAGACAGAGACAGGAGGAATGAGTGAGGAGGGACAAGAGAATGAGTGAGAGGTAGACAATGAGTGCATGAGGCAGACAGTGAGGAAAGAGGAGGGATAAAGAGAATGAGTGAGAGGTAGACAAATACATGAGACAGAGACAGGAGATTGAGTGAGGGATAAAGAGAATGAGTGAGAGGTTGACAATATAAAGAGACAGTGAGAAATGAGAGGTATAAAGAGAATGATTACATGAGACAGAGACAGTGAGTGATTGAGAATGAGGGAGAGGTAAAGAGAATGAGTGAGAGGTAGACAAAGACAATGAGACAGAGACAGAGACAGGAATGAAATGAGGAGGGATAAAGAGAATGATTGAGAGGTAGACAATACATGAGACAGAGACAGTGAGTGATTGAGTGAGGATAAAGGAGAGGGACAGAGAATGAGTGAGAGGTTAAAGAGAATGACATGAGACATGAGACAGGACAGTGAGGATTGAGTGAGGGATAAAGAGAAATGAATGAGAGGTTAGACAATACATGAGGCAGAGACAGTGAGTGATTGAGGAGGGATAAAGAGAATGAGTGAGGGTAGACAACACATGAGACAGAGACAGGAGTGATTGAGTGAGGGATAAAGAGAAATGAGTGAGAGGTAGACATTACATGAGACAGAGACAGGAGTGATTGAGTGAGGGATAAAGAGAATGAGTGAGAGGTAGACAATGCATGAGGCAGAGACAGTGAGTGATTGTGTGAGTGATAAAGAGAATGAGTGAGAAGTAGACAATACATGAGACAGAGACAGTGAGTGATTGAGTGAGGGATAAAGAGAATGAGGAGAGAGGTAGACAATACATGAGGCAGAGACAGAGTGATTGAGGAGGGATAAAGAGAATGAGGAGAGGTAGACAATGCATGAGACAGAGACAGGAGTGAAATGAGTGAGGGATAAAGAGAATGAGTGAGAGGTAAACAAATGAGGCAGAGACAGAGGATTGGACAGAATGAGGAGAGGAAAAGAGAATGAGAATGTGAGAGGTAGACAATACATGAGGCAGAGACAGTGAGTGATTGAGTGAGGGATAAAGAGAATGAGGAGGGTAGACAATAAAGACAGTGAATGAGGAGAAGAGTGAAAAAGACAATACATGAGACAGAGACAGAGTGAATGAGTGAGGGATAAAGAGAATGAGAGAGGTAGACAATTGAGACAGAGACAGGAGGGAGGAGGGATAAAGAAAGAGAATGTGAATGAGAGGATAGACAATGAGTGAGAGAGAGACAGAGACAGGAGTGATTGAATGAGGGATAAAGAGAATGAGTGAGGTAGACAATGCATGAGGCAGAGACAGGAGGAATGAGTGAGGGATAAAGAGAATGAGTGAGAGGTAGACAATACATGAGACAGAGACAGGAGGATTGAGTGAGGGATAAAGAGAATGAGTGAGAGGTAGACAATACATGAGACAGAGACAGTGAGTGAAGTGAGGGATAAAGAAATGAGTGAGAGTTGAGACAAGACATGAACAGAGAATGTTGAGTGAGAAGTAGAATGAAGGTGACAAGACATGGGCAGAGACAGTGAGTGATTGAGTGAGGGATAAAGAGAATGAGTGAGAGGTAGACAATACATGAGACAAAAGACAGTGAGTGATTGAGTGAGGGATAAAGAGAATGAGTGAGAGGTAGACAATACATGAGACAGAGACAGTGAGGAATGAGGGGGATAAAGAGAATAAGGGACATTAAAGAGAAGAGAGAGGATTATGAGGAGAGGAGAATAGACAGACGCATGAGGCAGAGACAGTGAGTGATTGAGTGAGGGATAAAGAGAATGAGGAGAGGTAGACAATACATGAGACAGAGACAGACATTGAGTGAGGATAAAGAGAATGAGTGAGAGGGACAAAGAGACAAGACAGTGAGGAATGAGAGGGATAAAGAGAATGAGGAGAGGTAGACAATACATGAGGCAGAGACAGTGAGGAATGAGGAGGGATAAAGAGAATGAGAGGTAGACAATAGATGAGACACAGGAGTGATTGAGTGAGGGATAAAGAGAATGAGTGAGAGGTAGACAATACATGAGGCAGAACAGTGAGTGATTGATAGAGGGATAAAGAGAATGAGAGAGGTAGACAATACATGAGCAGAGACAGTGAGTGATTGAGAATGAGGGATAAAGAGAGAATGAGTGAGAGGTAGACAATACATGAGACAGAGACAGTGAGTGATTGAGTGAAGGATAAAGAGAATGAGTGAGAGGTAGACAATACATGAGACAGAGACAGTGAGGAATGAGTGAGGGATAGAGACAGGGAGTTGACAATGAGACAGAGACAGTGAGGATTGAGGAGGGATAAAGAGAATGAGTGAGAGGTAGACATTACATGAGGGGCAGAGACAGTGAGGATTGAATGAGAGGGATAAAAGAGAATGAGAGTGAGGGATAAAGGTAGACAATACATGAGACAGAGACAGGAGGATTGAGTGAGGGATAAAGAGAATGAGTGAGAGGTAGACAATACATGAGGCAGAGACAGTGAGTGATTGAGTGAGGGATAAAGAGAATGAGTGAGAGGTAGACAATACATGAGACAGAGACAGTGAGATTGAGGAGGGATAAAGAGAATGAGTGAGAGGTAGACAATACATGAGACAGAGACAGTGAGTGATTGAGTGAGGGATAAAGAGAATGAGTGAGAGGTAGACAATACATGAGACAGACACAGGAGGATTGAGTGAGGGATAAAGAGAATGAGTGAGAGGTAGACAAATACACGAGGCAGAGACAGGAAGTGATTGAGTGAGGGATAAAGAGAATGAGTGAGAGGTAGAGAGACAGAGACAGTGAGTGAATGAGTGAGGGATAAAGAGAAATGAGTGAGAGGTAGACAATGCATGAGACAGAGACAGTTGAGTGAATGAGAATGAGGGATAAAGAGAATGAGACTGAGAGGGATTGGAGACAGAGACATGGAGAGGTACATGAGGCAGAGACAGGAGTGATTGAGTGAGGGATAAAGAGAATGAGTGAGAGGTAAACAATACATGAGACAGAGACAGTGAGGAATGAGGAGGGATAAAGAGAATGAGTGAGAGGTAGGAGGCAGAGACAGGTAGTGATGATAGGGGATAGAGACAGGAGGAAGAGACAGGAGTGATTGAATGAGGGATAAAGAGAATGAGTGAGAGGTTGACAATACATGAGACATGAGAGACAGGAGGAATGAGTGAGGGATAAAGAGAATGAGGAGAGTGGAAAGACATTACATGAGAGGCAGAGACAGTGAGTGATTGAGTGAGGAGACAAAGGGGAAAAGAGAATGAGTGAGAGGAGACAATACATGAGACAGAGACAGTGAGTGAATGAGTGAGGGATAAAGAGAATGAGTGAGAGGTAGACAATACATGAGAGACAGAGACAGTGAGTGAATGAGTGAGGGATAAAGAGAATGAGTGGAGAAGTAGACAGGATAGAGACACAGTGAGTGATTGAGTGTGGGATAAAGAGAATGAGTGAGAGGTAAACAATACATGAGAGACAGACAGTGAGAGAATGAGTGAGGGATAAAAGAAATGAGTGAGAGGAGACAATACAAGAGAATGATTGAGAGGGATAAAGAGAATGTGAGAGGTAAATACATGAGGCAGAGACAGTGAGTGATTGAGTGAGGGATAAAGAGAATGAGTGAGAGGTAGACAATACATGAGACAGAGACAGTGAGTGAATGAGTGAGGGATAAAGAGAATGAGTGAGAGGTTGACAATACATGAGACAGAGACAGATTGAGTGTGGTGAATGAGGGATAAAGAGAGAATGAGTGAGGGATAAAGGTGAGGACAATACATGAAGGCAGAGACAGTGAGTGATTGAGTGAGGGATAAAGAGAATGAGTGAGAGGTAGACAATACATGAGACAGAGACAGTGAGTGAATGAGGTGGGATAAAGAGAATGAGTGAGAGGTACATAATACATGAGACAGAGACAGTGAGTGAATGAGTGAGGGATAAAGAGAATGAGTGAGAGGTAAAGACAATACATGAGGCAGAGACAGAGACAGTGAAATGAGTGAGGGATAAAGAGAATGAGTGAGAGGTAGACAATACATGAGGCAGAGACAGGAGGATTGAGTGAGGGATAAAGAGAATGAGTGAGAGGTAGACAATACATGAGACAGAGACAGTGAGTGAATGAGTGAGGGATGAAAGACAGTGAGTGATGAGTGAGGGATAAAGAGAATGACAAGGTACAATACATGAGGCAGAGACAGTGAGTGATTGAGTGTGGGATAAAGAGAATGAGTGAGAGGTAGACAATGCATGAGGCAGAGACAGTGAGTGAATGAGTGAGGGATAAAGAGAATGAGTGAGAGGTAGACAATAAATGAGACAGAGACAGAGACAGTGAGTGAATGAGTGAGGGATAAAGAGAATGAGTGAGAGGTAGACAATACATGAGACAGAGACAGTGAGTGATTGAGTGAGGGATAAAGAGAATGAGTGAGAGGTAGACAATACATGAGGCAGAGACAGTGAGTGATTGAGTGAGGGATAAAGAGAATGAGAGGTAGACAATACATGAGGCAGAGACAGTGAGTGATTGAGTGAGGGATAAAGAGAATGAGGAGAGAGGTTGACAATACATGAGGCAGAGACAGTGAGTGAATGAGTGAGGGATAAAGAGAATGAGGAGAGGTAGACAATACATGAGGCAGAGACAGTGAGGAATGAGTGAGGGATAAAGAGAATGGAGTGAGGGTAGACAATACATGAGACAGAGACAGTGAGTGAATGAGTGAGGGATAAAGAGAATGAGTGAAAGGTAGACAATACATGAGACAGAGACAGTGAGTGATTGAGTGAGGGATAAAGAGAATGAGTGAGAGGTAGACAATACATGAGACAGAGACAGTGAGTGATTGAGTGAGGGATAAAGAGAATGAGTGAGAGGTAGACAATACATGAGGCAGAGACAGTGAGTGAATGAGTGAGGGATAAAGAGAATGAGTGAGAGGTAGACAATGCATGAGGCAGAGACAGTGAGTGAATGAGTGAGGGATAAAGAGAAATGAGAATAGACAATATATGAGGACATAGACAGTGAGTGAATGAACAGAGACAAAGAGAATGAATGTAGACAAGGATAAAGAGAATGAGTGAGAGGTAGACATTACAATACATGAGACAGAGACAGTGAGTGAATGAGTGAGGGATAAAGAGAATGAGTGAGAGGTTGACAATACATGAGACAGAGACAGTGAGTGAATGAGTGAGGGATAAAGAGAATGAGTGAGAGGTTGACAATACATGAGACAGAGACAGTGAGTGAATGAGTGAGGGATAAAGAGAATGAGTGAGAGGTAGACATTACATGAGGCAGAGACAGTGAGTGAATGAGGGAGGGATAAAGAGAATGAGTGAGAGGTAGAAAACATTACATGAGACAGAGACAGTGAGGGATAAAGAGAATGAGTGAGAGGTAGAGGGATAAAGAGAATGAGTGAAACGTAGACAATACATGAGACAGAGACAGTGAGTGAATGAGTGAGGGATAAAAGAATGAGTGAAAGCTAGACAATACATGAGACAGAGACAGTGGTCATTGATAGAGGGATAAAAGAATGAGTGAGAGGTAGACAATACATGAGACAGAGACAGTGAGTGATTGAGTGAGGGATAAAGAGAATGAGTGAAAGGTAGACATTACATGAGACAGACAGTGAGTGAATGAGTGAGGGATAAATAGAATGAGTGAGAGGTTGACAATACATGAGACAGAGACAGTGAGTGAATGATTGAGGGATAAAGAGAATGAGTGAGAGGTTGACAATACATGAGACAGAGACAGTGAGTGAATGAATGAGGGATAAAGAGAATGAGTGAGAGGTTGACAATACATGAGACAGAGACAGTGAGTGAATGAGTGAGGGATAAAGAGAATGAGTGAGAGGTTGACAATACATGAGACAGAGACAGTGAGGAATGAGTGAGGGATAAAGAGAATGAGTGAGAGGTTGACAATACATGAGACAGAGACATTGAGCGAATGAGTGAGGGATAAAGAGAATGAGGAGAGGTTGACAATACATGAGACAGAGACAGTGAGTGAATGAGTGAGGGATAAAGAGAATGAGTGAGAGGTTGACAATACATGAGACAGAGACAGTGAGTGAATGAGTGAGGGATAAAGAGAATGAGTGAGAGGTAGACATTACATGAGGCAGAGACAGTGAGTGATTGAGTGAGGGATAAAGAGAATGAGTGAGAGGTAGACATTACATGAGACAGAGACAGTGAGTGATTGAGTGAGGGATAAAGAGAATGAGTGAAATGTAGACAATACATGAGGCAGAGACAGTGAGTCATTGATAGAGGGATAAAGAGAATGAGTGAGAGGTAGACAATACATGAGACAGAGACAGTGAGTGATTGAGTGAGGGATAAAGAGAATGAGTGAGAGGTAGACATTACATGAGACAGACAGTGAGTGAATGAGTGAGGGATAAAGAGAATGAGTGAGAGGTAGACATTACATGAGACAGAGACAGTGAGTGATTGAGTGAGGGATAAAGAGAATGAGTGAGAGGTAGACAATACATGAGACAGAGACAGTGAGTGAATGAGTGAGGGATAAAGAGAATGAGTGAGAGGTTGACAATACATGAGACAGAGACAGTGAGTGAATGAGTGAGGGATAAAGAGAATGAGTGAGAGGTTGACAATACATGAGACAGAGACAGTGAGTGAATGAGTGAGGGATAAAGAGAATGAGTGAGAGGTAGACAATACATGAGACAGAGACAGTGAGTGAATGAGTGAGGGATAAAGAGAATGAGTGAAATGTAGACAATACATGAGGCAGAGACAGTGAGTCATTGATAGAGGGATAAAGAGAATGAGTGAGAGGTAGACAATACATGAGACAGAGACAGTGAGTGATTGAGTGAGGGATAAAGAGAATGAGTGAGAGGTTGACATTACATGAGACAGAGACAGTGAGTGAATGAGTGAGGGATAAAGAGAATGAGTGAGAGGTAGACATTACATGAGACAGAGACAGTGAGTGATTGAGTGAGGGATAAAGAGAATGAGTGAGAGGTAGACAATACATGAGACAGAGACAGTGAGTGAATGAGTGAGGGATAAAGAGAATGAGTGAGAGGTTGACAATACATGAGACAGAGACAGTGAGTGAATGAGTGAGGGATAAATAGAATGAGTGAGAGGTAGACATTACATGAGACAGAGACAGTGAGTGATTGAGTAAGGGATAAAGAGAATGAGTGAGAGGTAGACATTACATGAGACAGACAGTGATTTAATGAGTGAGGGATAAAGAGAATGATTGAGAAGTAGTCAAAGCATGAGGCAGAGACAGTGAGTGATTGAGTGAGGGATAAATAGAATGAGTGAGAGATAGACAATACATGAGACAGAGACAGTGAATGATTGAGTGAGGGATAAAGAAAATTAAATGAGAGGTAGACAATGCATGAGGCAGAGACAGTGAGTGATTGTGTGAGGGATAAAGAGAATGAGTGAGAGGTAGACAATACATGAGACAGAGACAGTGAGTGATTGAGTGAGGGATAAAGAGAATGAGTGAAAGGTAGACAATACATGAGGCAGAGACAGTGAGTGATTGAGTGAGGGATAAAGAGAATGAGTGAGAGGTAGACAATGCATGAGACAGAGACAGTGAGTGATTGAGTGAGGGATAAAGAGAATGAGTGAGAGTTAGAAAATACATGAGACAGAGACAGTGAGTGATTGAGTGAGGGATAAAGAGAATGTGTGAGAGGTAGACAATACATGAGGCAGAGACTGTGAGTGATTGAGGAGGGATAAAGGGAATGTGAGAGGTAAACAATACATGAGGCAGAGACAGTGAGTGATTGAGTGAGGGATAAAGAGAATGAGTGAGAAGTAAACAATACATGAGGCAGAGACAGTGAGTGATTAAGTGAGGGATAAAGTGAATGAGTGAGAGGTAGACAATACATGAGGCAGAGACTGTGAGTGATTGAGTGAGGGATAAAGGAAATGTGTTAGAGGTAAACAATACATGAGGCAGAGACAGTGATTGATTGAGTGAGGGATAAAGAGAATGAGTGAGAAGTAAACAATTCATGAGGCAGAAACAGTGAGTGATTGAGTGAGGGATAAAGAGAATGTGTGAGAGGTAGACAATACATGAGGCAGAGACTGTGAGTGATTGAGTGAGGGATAAAGGGAATGTGTGAGAGGTAAACAATACATGAGGCAGAGACAGTGAGTGATTGAGTGAGGGATAAAGAGAATGAGTGAGAAGTAAACAATACATGAGGCAGAGACAGTGAGTGATTGAGTGAGGGATAAAGAGAATGAGTGAGAAGTAAACAATACATGAGGCAGAGACAGTGAGTGATTGAGTGAGGGATAAAGTGAATGAGTGAGAGGTAGACAATACATGAGGCAGAGACTGTGAGTGATTGAGTGAGGGATAAAGGAAATGTGTGAGAGGTAAACAATACATGAGGCAGAGACAGTGAGTGATTGAGTGAGGGATAAAGAGAATGAGTGAGAAGTAAACAATTCATGAGGCAGAGACAGTGAGTGATTGAGTGAGGGATAAAGAGAATGTGTGAGAGGTAGACAATACATGAGGCAGAGACAGTGAGTGATTGAGTGAGGGATAAAGAGAATGAGTGAGAGGTAGACAATGCATGAGGCAGAGACAGTGAGTGAATGAGTGAGGGATAAAGAGAATGAGTGAGAGGTAGACATTACATGAGGCAGAGACAGTGAATGAGAAAGAGAATGTGTGAGAGGTAAACAATACATGAGGCAGAGACAGTGAGTGATTGAGTGAGGGATAAAAGAATGAGTGAGAGTTAGACAATACATGAGACAGTGACAGTGAGTGATTGAATGAGTCAGGAAAAGAGAGCAGTTGTGTGAGATAAAAATGATTGAAAGAAAGACTGTTACAGAGTGTAAAAGTCAATTAGTAAGTGAGAGTTAGTAGCTGATTTAATGAAACAATTATTTAAAAGAAATTTACTGTGCTTTCTAGTTTTCACGTTATAGTTTGTCATATTGAATCACTTGTTTAATTTCTTGGTAGAATAATCCTGCAAATTTATAAGTTTGCCATTTGTCCGTGCATCGAACAATTCCTGCTACATCTCGTCTGGTGCTTCTGTATCATATCTGGATATTCTTGACAAAAGCCAAACAAAAATCCACAACGTTATCGGTCCTGACCTGTCATCCTGGCTCCAGTTCTTTCTCACCGCCCTAAAGTGGCCTCCTTTTGGTTCTTCTGTACGCAATTTACTTAAACACTAGCTATAGATAGCAAAAAATATGAAGCATAAATAATCTTTATGTGTGATTAATGAATTCAGGTAAATATAAATATATTTTTTTAAATATGTCAATATGACACAAAAGTAATTCATCGACATCTATTTGCTTCTTCTATATAAATAAATAATAGGGGAAGGAGACAAGTAAGCTGTTACAGAGCGTAACGTACGTACTAACCAACTAAATTGGGAACGAACGAATAAGCCGAAATATAATATCATTATTAAACTTCCAGAAAAGCGGGATTTGCACAAAAGATGTAATGTTTAACAGTATTTCGATAGTATGCCTATCCTCTTGAGGTTAAAAGAAGAATAAAAAAGAAATGAAAAAAAAGAATACATATAATTATTATTATTATTAATATCTCTATTTTTATTTGTTTTTTAACTTAACTGTTTATATTTGTTCTTCTATATAATAAATGCGAATGTCAGTGTGTCACTGTGTCATACTTTTTCAATTTTACTTCTAGAGGCCGTAGCCCAACGTATCCTACGATTTTGGAATCAGGCCGAACCTGTATGAAAATAAAAACATTCTGGGTCATATCTGGACCCGCAATCCTGAAATTTTGGATTCCCAAGTTTTCATTTTTGCGTTTGTTTTCGGCGAGTTTTTGCAACAAACCTTTTGCACGATAACAATTTTAATAACTTGCAAATAAATTTGAAAATACTCGAAATTATTTACGAAATCCAGCGCAAGTCACCAATGAAAAAAAAAATTGTTTGTACGAAAAGTAAGGAACTACGTACATGAAATTGTCTTTAAATTAAGTGGGGCAAAAGAACAATTGTTCAAATTTTAAAAGGTAAGCTTAAATATTAATGCAATACTTTGTTGCCTATCGTATATAGTATTCCTACCGTGATAAAGGCCCAATCTAGCGCCCTTCACAGGACCTAGCTGAAATTCTGCCCTTATAAACATTGAAAAGCTAATTACGATTTCTGTCTTAGTTTCTGTGCAGGTGGGACACATACAAATTTGAGAATTATGCGACAAATCTAAAAATAAACAAAACGGAAACCCGAGCATCATACTGTCCAGCAGATATCTAAGTCCATAGGTATTTGTTCTGTTTCTGTCCATGCTGTTTTAACTAACATCTTTGGAATGTCCAAGCCTTCTGTAAGATGGGTACCAAGGATGCTGACACGAGAGCAGAAGTTGAAAAGGGTTGACATTTCCAGGACACTTCTGACTCGCTTCGAGACTGACCCTGAGAATTTCCACCACAGATTAGTAAATCCAGATGATACCTGGGTTCACCACGCCGGGCATGTATCAAAGACTCAAAGCAAAAAGTGGAAACACACTGGTTCTCCACCCCTGAAGAAGTTCAAGCAAACAGCATTTGTTAGCAAGGTGATGTCTTCTGTTTTTGGTGTTGGTGGGGGGTATTCTGAAGGCGTAATCATGATAGACTATCTGGAAAAAGGAAAAGTTATTAATGGACAGAAATATGCATCAGAATTATGAAAACTGAAGCAAGGAATCAAGTCAAAATGCAGAGAAGAGACAAGGGCAAGTAGGCTCTTCCACTAAGAGAACGCGCCCTTTCTCACTTCTGAGGTTGCAGTAGCTGAAACACCCTACTGCGGCTTTGAATTGCTACCGCATCCTCCTTACTCACCAGGCTAAGCTCCATCTGACTTCTTCCTGTTTCCTAAACTCAAATCCCACCTGTGTGTTCACCATTTTGGAAACAACCATAAAAATCGTATGGGCTGTGAAGGAGTTTCAGTACGCCGCCTTCTACCGTGATGCTTAAGCATCATTGAAACATGTGTATTGATGTCGGGGGCTGAGGTTCTATATTAAACAAAAGTGAAAAACTGTTTTATTTCTCCAACTATTTCTGGGTGAAACTTAAACCATATTCTACGACATTTATAACTTCTAAGCTATCAGTTTCGTCTATCGCGCTTAGCGCTTGTGGTATTCGCCTTCTGTCTTCTGAATTCCTCTAAACTAAGATCTTCAAATATTTAAATACAATTAAAAATCCTAATCTTCTGTCTTCATGAACACTGTTTCTATTATCGATCTCTCCGCTTCTTTCTCTCTCGATAATCCACCGCATCGTCTCGGCTTTTATTACTTTGTTTGTAGGGAAATAATTTTAACAAAAATCATTGTCTGATCTTAGAATTCCAAATTCTATATCAAACGGTAAATGTCGCATTTTGATTAATTTCAAATTCATTTTGGGTTTCTCATGGAAACTTTTACATATATACATACATATTCTTACATACCTGGTTCAATCTGTTTTTAATATTAACCCTGTAGTGATTGAAATTTAGTATTTTTATCTCCTTTTGAACATCCGTAGTATTCAAGTAGGAACTGTTATCCTCAGGTTTCATTACCTGTAAAAATCTATATCTTAGACATTATCTATTTATACCGTAATTTACATAAGGTGGCTGTGTAAATGGAAGGTAGGAAAGTTAATCATGTGACAAAAATTATTAGGAGCTACAAAATATAGTCATTTATGGAGAAAGGACGCGGTACATAGAAGAAGAAGAAGAAGGGGTATGAGGAGAAGGCGGAGGAGAAGGAAATTGTGAGTTACACATCCGGGGAGCGATGAATAAATTGTCGTCTCATTTACGCAAAAAATGAGAATAACACAGATATGTCATTTTAAAAGATATATTTACTAAAATTAAACAAAAATTTCTTGAAATACTTAAGAGTAAATTTATTCAATAAATTCGCCATTGGTTTCAACGACAGCCTGAAAATGACTTCAGAATCTCCTGCAGCTCTTCTAGACGGTCTCCTTGCTGAATGCTCTCATAATCCTTGCCTTCTGTTCTTCAATGGTGTTAAAGAGTTTTCTTGGTCTCTGGCTGAACTGCATAATAATCAAGGTTGTTGCAGTCTGGGGAGTTAGATGGCCAGGCGTAAGGGGGGGGGAAGTGGTAGAATTTGTTTGAATGCCATGACTCGAGTCATATTGTCAGATAGAGAATTTTCCAGCAGCGACCGTCTTGAACCAGCGCATCACTACCTCCTCAAAGGACTTTATGTTGGCCTCCGTGTTGAATCTTAGGCCCTGTGAATGGAGGCATAACGCCGCCATTACT
>CAHIKZ030005529.1:1045000-1100000 GCA_903632075.3 Acanthosepion pharaonis | reverse complement strand
TAGTAATGCGTTTAAATTCATAAAGTCTAAGTGCCATATCGAAGCGCTCACGCGAACAATTGCTATGAAAGTGTTTATAGAAAAGGCACAGGGAAGCAGCTTTACGTTGATGGGAAACTAAGTGAAGACGAGATGCCAGGTCAGGACTACTAATATTGCTGTTAGTTCTTTGGATTTATCAAGAATCTCTAAATATACAGCTGAAGCACCGGTCCATATGTGATAGCAATATTCTAAGGATGGACGGATGGTAGAATTATAGATACGTAAGATAGATTCTGGAGAGAAAAATCATTTGGGAAAAAAGTTGCATTTATTATTAGGACTTATTTCTGAAGAGTTTTTAATGCCACTAGATACAATCTTGTCTCTGCTTTACTTAGAGTCTCCCAATATCTTTCTATGGAATCGTACAATCTATGACCATCTTGAAATTCAATAGGTCCTCCAAAAGTTACCCAGACACAGACATAAGTGTTTATTACTTAGATTGACAATTCTTAATGGAATGGTAATGCAATGCGATGCGAAAATGCTGTCTGGAAGAAGGATTTTTGGAAACTTGGTGAAAAAAATGATTTTTTTAAAAATTGACGTGTGTTCGAAGCCAGCAGCGATTTAATATAATAAAATATGGATTAATATACAACCGAGAAATATGACATAAGGTCAATAATTGAGCGCGTTTAGATTTGATATAGCGGTTGAATTCATGTATTTGTAAATTTCAAAGTGCTATTTCGAAAAAGTACGTTTCTATTGATCGATGCCGCATATATCATGTAATGTTCTCCCTCGGCAACTAAATATAAAATAGATTCATTTTCACGGCTACCGTGGTTTTAAAGAATGGGTATCTTTCGAAGCAAAATTGTTGCAGTACTTCTGAAAGATTCGTTATATCATTCTATTTGAATCTGATTACAATCTTTGGCTGTCCCGAAATTCAATATGTCCTTCAATTCGACTACCTTAGCCACAGAAGCAGATGTCATTACCCTTTATTCTTGTGCATAATACGCAATTTTTTTTACGAAAATTAAAGGCAAAAAGTCTTTATACGTTATACACAAGTACACGTACTCAGACATTTTTATTCAGCTTAAGAAACCTCTTATTTAAAACAAGACTGTGAATAAAACTCAGTGAGAACAATTAATAATAAAACTCAAACGAGGCAGGTGTTGCTAACAACTGTTTACAAAGTGTTCAAGGTCTGATCAAAATTATTGGGACTTTTGCTATGGCAACAGAAAGACACTATGATGGAATAGTCCATACATACCTTTTCACCCCTCCGGAATAATACATTCTTCCACAAAATTACCTATTAACCAATCAACACCCTAGTTCCAGTGAACTAGACTTTTCATTGTCTCAAACTGTAGCAAATTCACGCAAAATATCTTTTCGCGCCAAGCCGTTTGGAGCCGATTCTTACTTCCAGAACAAAATAAAAAGGAAGCATTCTGATCGATTCAGGCAGTCAGAATTTCATCCTGGAGAATTGTCAAACGAATTCATGCCAGTCAAAATCATAACCAGCTACATTTTTGCCGCACCAATTTCTCTGACTCAACACATGCAGCATTTCGCTCTTCCAGGAACAATTTCTTACAATACTAAAAAGTAATAATAACTCACTACAAACAAGTATTCGTAAATAATCAATCAAATATCTAAACAATCCAAGGTAAACAAATCTGGAGAATTTAGAGAATTAAACTACTACTTTATTCTCGCATACAAACTACACAAATTACTGTATAAATAATATTTTCAGTTAACTCTGTTTGACCAGTTCTTAAAAACTTGAAGAATTTCGAACTGTAAATCAATAAGAAACCCAATTTACCAATAATCAATTTCTTGCATTATCAAACTACAAGTTTTCAAATTGTATATAAATTGTACATAAATGCATGTTGTTTTATTGAAATCTCATAATCGGTGTTTCTTACTCAATTGCCTTGTGATTGATTCGTTTTTGAATGTCTATATTCCCTATTGTTGTGGAATAATATGGTGAACATGTCCGTAAACTAACCATCTTAATATAAAAAAAAAACTAATAACAAATTCAAACTCATAGCAATCCCAACAAGTACGTAGACTGAAGCTGCTTGGCACATATTGATCTTGATCTCTGCCGCGCATACACATGAACTTACACCGTTCTCACTCACTTCCGTTGCTTATAGCAGTGTTTGTAAGGAAAGTCTGTACAGTGTGTAAGTCTAACCACACCAGAGAGGTTCCATCAGTGACTATGGCTTGTTTTGGACCGAGGAAAACATGCTTCAGATCTTACAACCATCTTATTCCCCAGATTTCACCCATTGCGACATTTTTCTCTTCAAAATTCAAATTCATCTTCAAAGGAAGATTTCAAGATGTCGAGAAAATCCAAGAGAATGTGTTGAGGCATTTTTTTCACTGTCTCCAAAAAAGAATTTCAGGAATGCTTCCATGAATGGAAACGACGCTGGAAAAAAGAAGATTTATTTGACCCCCCACCCACTGAGTAAGTTTGTGACTCAAGGTCAATTTTTAACGTGTGGACCGGAGTGTTTTCACTCGGACTGCTGGTCTAAGATGGTCTTAGCTGGTCATAGCCTGTCCAAGCTGGTCTAAACTAGTACTAGCTGGTCTTGGCTTGTCATAGCTGGTCCAAGCTGGTCAGTGCCGGTCCAAGCTCGTCGTAGCCGTGATACCACCAGCACAGGGACGGAGCCCTGGCGCAGGTAAGTATAAGATTGTGTATAACACTCGAGGGAGCGGTTCCCTCACTTGACGACGTGGGATAAAGTATGTAGCTTCGGAAGTGGACTACTTCGAAGGAGATTAACTGCCGAATTGTTATGTGTTGTAGTTTTCTTTGTATGACAACTGTACCGATACTTTTTGATCAGACCTTGTATATGATATTTCTCCAATATTTTTTTTTCTTTCGGAATCAGTAGAATTGAAGGTCTTTGCATAGACATAGTACTCAATTCTATCGATAGATGCCGCAGACATCAGGTAATGTTCTCTTTCAGCAAAAAAAAAAAAAAAAAAAAAAAAAAAAAAAAAAAAAGGATTAATTTAAAAGTCACCGTTTCGGATAAACTAGCAAGTGGAATCCAAAGGAAATATGGTACCATTCGTGTTTTGTTTATTGTTAGTTATTTTTGTTTAGCGGCCTCGATTGCCTATTTAATGCCGAAATCCAAATATTTGTACGCAATTTTATTTTTTGTAGATAATAATTATTTTAGTGATACGAGTCTTACTAATTAACTAATAGTTGGGAGAGGGGAGAAGATGTGGATCCATAACTTTTCAAATGTTGATTTTCTACGTAAGTGAATATAACGAACCCAACAGGAATTAGAACTCTACTTTCTGATTATCACTTTGGAACCATCATCCATTACATCACCCTCACATCCAAGCTTACAGCACCTGGTATTCCCAAGCATTCTCACATCTAATTATTGACAAGATTTAACGTTGATTATCTTCTGGAATCATACAAAAACTGGTGTTGCAACGTGATGTGGTCGTAAGCCCTTTATTGTGAAACAGGACAGTTTTAATTGATATTAAAGGGGCATTCCTTATTAAGTCAGTAATACAAATTCATTAGAAAAATGGCGGTTCTTTTTGAATTCTAGGATCAAGAGTTATCATTCTTCTTCTTCTCTCTTTTCTTTTTCTTCTTCTTCTTTTTCTTCCTTTTTTCTTTTTTCTTCTTTTTCTTTCTTTCTTCTCTTTCTTTTTCTTTCTTCATTCTTTTTTTTCTTTTTTCTTTTTCTTTCTTTTTTTATTTTTCGTTTTCTTTCTTTTTTCTTTGTCTTTCTTTCTTCTTTTTTCTTTTTCTTTCTTTCTTTCTTTTTCTTTCTTTCTCTTTCTTTCTTTTTTTTTCTTTCTCTTTCTTTCTTTTTTCTTTTTCTTTCTTTCTTTTTTTTTTTTTTTTCTTTTTTTCTTTTTTCTTTTTCTTTGTTTATTTTTTCTTTTTCTTGCTTTCTTTTTCTTTCTTTTTCTTTCTTTCTTTTTCTTTCTTTGTTTTTTTTTCTTTCTTTTTCTTTGTTTTTTTTCTTTTTCTTTCTTTGTTTTTTTTCTTTTTCTTTCTTTTCTTTTTTTCTTTTTCATGTCGCGTCCCTTCAGGACATGGGTAAACATTGCTTCCCACAAATTCCTATCTCGAGTAGCTTTAAGTAGGTTTTTCTACTTATGGTAATGCCCTCACCTTCAGTCCCAACATCCCTTTACAAAAGCTCGTTAGGTAAGTGGCTTGCTGCCTTCCCCTATGTCTCATGGGGGTTAATTTGGCCAAGCTCTATTTCCTCATTAGGTGTGAAAGTAATTTCATATGGCTTTTCCTGATACTGAGTATAAGTCTTATATCTGTTGCAATAGTTTTTACGACTTCATAGTTGCTTACTCGCTCTGTCCATGAAATTTCCTTCTGTAGCACCACATTGCTGCTGCCTCCATTTTTCTCATTCGTGGTCTAGCATTCGCATATCACATGGGAAAAATTTTGTTGCTTTTAACCAGATCCGTTTCTTACATTGACCTCATCTTTGTTGAAGACTTCCGCTGTTTTGAGGTGGTGGCAGAACAAAAGGACAGTATGAAAACAAACATTGCTTACACCTGCAAAAGATAGGAAGTCGCTTGTTGATATCATTACATAGATGTTTATCAGGGACTATCTGTTGTAGTCACCCACCTACAGTAGAATGAACTATTCTTAATTTCATAAATACTAACATGGTTCATCTCCTGAGATTAGTTCTTTACAATCTCTCACCCTGAAATACACTTGGCAAAGGTAAGAATCATTTTTCCTTCCAGACTACGGGTTACATAGTAGGACTTGTATCTGAGAAAATCTTTGCTATCTCCAAAGAATTGTTAATGAAATATTCACTCGCAAAAATAAGAATTATTCTCACAATCGAAAATGGGCTTCGGCTTTAAATAAACCAGTGCTGATAAACCGTAAAATCTAAGTGAATGAACCAAGCAATCAAGTTATCCCGTGATGCTTTTCTGTCAGATGAAGATCAGTTTTAGAATTTTAAAAATAATGATATTTTTCTCATATCTCCGTATTTTTTACTGCTTTATTCTTTTCCAGAAAGAACGGAAACAACTTAGAATCGAAAAATAAAACGATATTTTTCTTCCTAGAATCTGTGTTGTTTTAACACCATAGCGTTAGTTACGTCTGCGTCGTTTGTTTAATTGCACCTGCTAAGCTGCAAAAGATTTTGTTTAACGACGATCATTTTTTTTTAATACTACGAGTTATTTTGGTTTGTTTATAATGTCTTTTTTTTTTTGCTTTTTCTTTTTTACTTTCAGATTATCTTTAAACTCGCGAGGAAAAACAACAGTGGATTTTCTGTAAAATACTTCCAATCATTCACTAAGTGCTCCATACTTTCGTCCTTTTGCCAAGTATAAGCTCCGCTTAGAAAATAATTCTACTGGGCACCTCTGTGTAGTGTAATGGTTAGCAAGCTTGTCTCGTTGAAAACTGAGTTCGATTCTCTCTAGGTGTCTTATACTTTCGACATTGTGCCACATCTCAGCTAAGCTTAGAAAAATCGCCTTACTGGACACCTCTGCGTGGTGTAATGGTTACCAAGCTTGTCTCGCTACATCAGTTACGACTGAAAAGTGAGTTCGATCCTCACTAGGTACCCCGATACTTTCGGCCTTGTTCCACATCTAAGCTACGCTTAGAAAATAAGCATATGATAAATAGTTGGGTACCTCGTAATGGTTAGCAAACTTGTCTCGCCAGATCAGTTACAACTGAAAGGTGAGATCGATCCTCACTAGGTGTCCCATACTTTCGGCCTTCTGACACATCTTAGGCATAGAAACCAATGAAATTTTTATTTTTTTAAACGCTTCCATTTCTCTTCTTGGCTCAAGTGTAGATATCTGCGACACGGATCGAACCACATACCTTCTAAGTAGACGTGGGTATTCATGGCTCTCCACAACTTTCAATACTTTGCAGCTTTTAGTAATGTTTGACTGTATGATAACTCTCCCAGTCCCTGTTCTGCCAACGATATACATAAACTCTTTGGATAGCTTATTCATTTGCTGCTGTTTGTGTCTTTTGCCAGTATGAGTTCTGGATTATTCTAATATCTTTCCTAAATAAATTAGAATATCCCGAAACTGACACTCGGAGCAAAACTCCTACATCTTCTTTTAAGTGTGTCCTTTTTGGACATCTGCGATCATGTCTCTACACAATTTTCTGTCTTTTGTAGCTCTTAATAAATTTTGTCCTTTTATTATCGTTCCCAGACTTTTTCTTTCATCCATTTATTCAAACTCATTAGATAGGTAATCTGTTGTTTTCATCTATCATTCGCGCCTTCCATATCACAAATAGGTAAAACATTTTTCAAATCCTTCTTCATTATATGCCCTAGAAATGTCAACTGTCTCTTCCTGGTGTTATGTATTAGTGTCCTTTTCTTTTCCATTTGTCCTAAAACGTCGTCATGGCTTATATGTTCGGTTCATGGTATTCTCAACATCCTCCTGTAGAACCACATTTCTGTTGTTTCAAGTCGCGTATTCATCTGGGAAGAGATTGTCCAGCATTCATTGGCATATTAGAGGATTGATATTACGTAACAGCTCAGTGCCGTGTTTCTCACGAATTTGTTTCTTAATTTGCTTAAGTTGCCTTCCTTGGAAGGCATCTTTCCTTATACAACTGCACCTTCGAATTTCAGTGCCGCACTTTCCGTATTCGGTTAAAAACACTTCCCAGATATTTAAATTATTTGATTTTGTTATCTCCAAGTTGTCATTTGCATCGTGGGCTATTCCTTCTAAAGAACTATACATTTTGTCTTCTTGCAATTAAAGTTTAGTCTTTTATTTTTCGCTTTCCTTCACAACGCTTACTAAATCGATATAATAATCTGCTAGGTTAGTTTACGATAAACACTTCCATTTGATAATCTTATGTTAGTCTGACATAAGTTTTAAAATATATTTTTTATTCTTTGTGCTGCGTCCATTCTGGACGCGAATAATCAGGATTCTCTTCAGTTAACCGTAGTTTGTAGCACTTTTTCCAATCTCTCTTCGGCCCAGCATTTATACAAATTCGATCGGTAGGATATGTGCTGCCCAGTTTGACTGTAATATGTCCCGTAAGTCTCAAGCACTCTTTCCCTGGTATCTGCCCGAGAAATTCTAGCTATCTCTATTCTAGTGATATGTATAAGTGTCCTATTTGTTACCATTTTCTCTAAATGTTCGTTGACGCTAACGCCTTCAGCCTATGTTATTCTCAGCACCTTTGTGTGGAACCAGATTTCTGTTGCCTCAAGTCTTTTCTTCATCTGTGATAAGATTGTCCAACATTCACTGGTATAGTGCTTTTAAAATGTAGCTTAGATGTGGCACAAGGCCGAATGTAGCGGGTACCCACTGTGTTTCGAACTCACGACTCAGTCGTAATTGTTCTAGCGAGAGAAGCTGGCTAACCATTACACCACCTCGAGGTGCCCTTAAATGATTTTCTAAACGTAGCTTAGATGTGCCACAAGGCCGAAAGTAGGGGGTACTCAGTGAGGATCGAACTGACTACTCAGTCGTAATTGTTCTAGCGAGACAAGTTTGTTAACCAATACACCACCTCGAGGTACCCTTAAATGATTTTCTAAATGTGGCTTTTCTAAGTGTCGCTTTTGGAACCATAGTATTGCCCTCAATTTGAATTTTGCGGGTTGGGATGATAAATAATAACGCAAGGTATTTTTTCGAAATATTTAACATAGTTCAAAATCCTTCAGTTGCAATTTAATTCCAGTGACCAGTGAAAATCTTATAGCAGAACATCATAAAATTTATGATTTTCAGAAGCCTTACAAATTTTATATGAACAAGATGTATGACAGAAACACAATCATTGGGCCATAAAAAAAAATTTGCTTCAAAAAATAATTGAATTGAACAATTTAGATATATTATGATATAATATTTTATAGATTGCAGTAGTTTTTGTCATTTTCAATAAACAATGCGAATTTAAAACGTTTTATTTTATAATTTGTGCCCAGAAGTATAATGGTGTTATATAGAATTTTATCTATTTTTTGTTTTTATTAATTATGATTTATCGAATGTTATAAAAAAATCTTATTCATTGAGTAATCTTTTTTGTAATCTTTTCTATTTTTTACACAGTCTTTATCTATCGAATACAGTAAAAGGAATAACGTATTTTGCTTGTGATGATTCATAATTGGAATTCTGGTTTGAATATATTTTCCATTCAATGTATCCAGTACAAAAGATATCAACATTCTTTGGGTTTATTCTCAAAATAGTAAAATTTTAACGTCAGTTTGTAAGCAAAAACCTGCGGACATTTTGTATTTCTGTACATTTTTCTAACGATATTTAAAACGAAATGCTCCAAAATTCTTAAAAGTTATGAATGTAATTTTTGCTGTCATTACTTAGTATATTAAACCCTAGCTTTCACATTAAGGGCCATGTTGATTTTCTAAACAAAGTGAAAAATCAACTTGCCCTAATGAGGAGTGGAACACGAACCGTCAACCATTGTAGATTAAGTAAACGATTCAGGTAAGTATACTTTGTAGGTTATCTAGTTCCATATACACCAGAGGTAGGCCGGAAGGCCTAACGGTCGAATCGTTGTCACAAAGATGAGGACAATGACCAGATATAAATAGTGTAAATAATGACTATTTTGTTTTTGAATTATCGTCTATATATATATATATATATATATATATATATATATATATATATATATATATTACTAGAATCGTAAAACCAGAATTAATAGGTCTGTATTGGGATGACGGACTCATCCTCATCCCTAATAGTAATGGTCCACTAAAAGCGAAATTACAAAAGAAAATTAGCAGGACTTTCAAATTTCTAGAGTTTAAGATCAAGATTCTAGGGATAGGTGCAAGGTGTGTTTAGAAGAAAAAATCAGGATAATAAAATATTAAGATCAATTAAAACTATTAAATCAACGGAAAGAACTAATTACGAAATGTAGACATAAAAATAAATTTCAAATTACATAAGAATACGTGCATATATGTGGGGGTGTATATGTACGTATAGTGGCATATATGTATGAATATGTAAATGTACATATATGTATGTATGAAAATATGTATGCATATGTGTTGGACAGCATCATTAATTCCATTAGGTGCTCTGGTATTACCCACAATCTATAAGTCTATGAATTTACATTAATCTTAACGGATTTATGTTTAAATCCTCATCGCTTATTAATGATATTGGACACCTGTAGTACAAAAACTATTTACTGTGAATCCCAGAAAAAACACACTCGGGGGATTTTTATAAGAAACATAACATAGTAGGAACTGATATTAGACCACAAACAACAAATTCTGGCCCCCGCATATTAGGAACTGATATTAAACTACAAACAACAAGTCCTGGCCATGAATAAACTCCAACCCCATACCGCTTCACCCAGGATAAGATAATTACGCTCCCACCAATCGCTAACACTAACCCACTCTTATTAATAAGGCGTCTACGAGAGGAGGACTGACATTGAAAATAAATTTCAAACAATGCTCCGAGACAGACACTTAGAGGCTGACGATAGCCGTTTATAGAACGGCTTAAAATAGACTATTTCACTGTTGAGGTATTTTGTTTTATGCTATATATATATATATATATATATATATATATATATATATATATATATATATATGTGTGTGTGTGTGTGTGTGTGTGTGTGTAAAGGCACGTCAAGCTAAATGACGGTTCCGTATGGGATACAGGTTCGAATCCTGTCGGAGGACGAATATTTTCTGTGAAAATTTCTCGGACATCCAGGCCGGTAAATGTTGTTTAATACTGTTTATTATAAACAGAGCAATTACTTAAATATCTGTATCTATAAAAAGAAAGCATAAACACAAAATGTCTTTATATATATATATATATATATATATATATATATATATATATATATATATATATATATATATATATAAACCGAAAAATGGAGTAATTGTCATATTTTGGTTGGAGCTGCCCATATCTCACTTTTCAGTCTCAATAGTGTTCAAAAGCTTCTCCGAGTCCTTTTGGTGACGAATTATTTTTCACTCCGCGACCTCCCTCCCTCCCTCCCTCTCTCTCACAGGCGGGATGTGGTGTGTCGCTCGGTGTTCTATCGCCAGTTCCATGGAAAGTGTCCAGAAGAACTAAATTCCTTGATTCCGTCTGATCTAACCTCCAAGACAAGGACCCGTTCTGCCACTCCCATAGTAGCAAACCACCCACATTCCTGCCGTATTTCATCATTGAGAAATAAGTTCCTCTCGACCAGCTTCTTACCCCGAATCGCTGCTCTTTGGAACAGACAAGCAAAAAGATGTTTCCCTGATAACTACAAACTTAACCTGTTCATTGTCTAGGTTTAAAAGTTATTTCCTCTTCCTATCCGTATAAACTGCCTCTTAAAATAACCCTCTACCACGAGTGGCTCCCACAAGCCTTATACTGATTGAACCTTATTATAAAAAAAATGAATATTATCGATCAATATTAATATTATTTCTTCTCGAAGAAATATTGTTTGATAAGAGGTCATATTGAAAGGAGTTCGGTGGAACAATTAACACATTATTTCTTCTCTGTCAGATTCAATAAATCTTGACTAGATAAAAAAAACAATGCTACACAAGCAAGCATACTTTATATATAAATCCTTACATGATAGACTCTCCAGCTAATTTCGTCGTATTAAGGCGTAGCACTTTAGTTTAGAATTGAACGGCCAGACAATTCGCACATTTTATTTGATTATAGTCGGGGATCTATTGCAAAACCAAACAAAAGTTTTCGGGAGAATTAATAATAGAATATTTGGAGTCTCTGTTTGCAATAATTGCTGAATAAGCATCTCCGAGTCCTTTTTGTGACGAATTGTTTTTCACCCTCCAACCTCTATCCTACAGATCGGAGTGTGGCGAGTCTCGCAGTGTTTTATGGTCAGTTCAATGGAAAGTGCTCGGACGAACTACATTCCTTGGTTCCGCGAGGTCTTATCCTTCACAGCTAGGACCCGCCATGTCACTTTTTGTAGCAAACCACCTATATTCCCTTCGTATTCCATCGACGTAAGTTCCACACACTCTTCTCACAAACCACTGCTTTGGGGAACCGACTTCCAAGCGAATGTTTCCCCTATTACTACAATCTTCACGTCTAGTTAACCGTTATCTTCTCCTTCTATGCGTATAAACTGCCTTTTAACGTATACCTTTACTGCGAATGGCCTCCAGGCCGTGTACCGGGTGGACTTTACTGTAAAAAAAAAAGAAAAAATTATGTATATGTTTCATTGAGAATGACTGACAAATTACTTTGGATAAGTTATTTTTTTTTATTTCTGGGATGCGAATATACATTTTGTTTAATGTGAGTAGCAATTGTCCTAATGGTTGGTCGTTCCTAGTGACATCGGATAAACAGTTATTAATTTCAAAAGATTTGGGTTGTAGTATTGTAAATGGTGAATAATTTACTGAAATATAGGTGTGCAATACAGTACAAATATAACATAAATCGAGTTTTAATGAAACCTGTATTACAGAGGGATTGCTGCCCGAATAAGCAACTATATATCTAGCTGATATATATATATATATATATATATATATATAACGTTGAAAAACTCAATATCCAGCCCGGCTTAACCATAAATTTAACAATATAGATAGTATTAATATATAACCCTACAAATCAAAACCTACCCACATTTCTCACCCACACAAGACAGACATGCTTACGGAAATGTTGAGTCCTCACACTTATACACACACCCACACGAATATACACATTTACATAATACTCGCTCACTCCCTAATGAGCCAAATGATAACACACCCCATAGTAATATACACGCCTACACACATCATATTCACTCACTCCTTAAGAACCAAATAACACTCACACACTTAACAGAGACAGATCCATCTTGCAGCAATCAATAAAACTGTCAAAATGACCAAGGGAATTCAGAGCAGCATGAACCAATCTAGCACTTATCTCAAATAAGAACTAAAAATAGACTTTTTGATAACACAAACACTGACCAAAATTCGCGTTAACCCCCCCACCAAAAAAAACAAATAAAAACTACAGACAAAAGTTAATTTTCTCCATCAAGACATTCATTTCTGTAGTTCACTGCTACCAGCAAGCAGAAAATTATTTTTCTCCTGATGATGGCCATGTTTTCAACGAATTCTGACATCCGTTAAATACATGTCGTCTGAGTTTATTGTTATTATTATTATTATTATTATTATTATTATTATTATTAACTGCAAAAAGGTTTTCGGCATTTTTTTACGTGTATACTTAAAGATTTTTTTTTTCTGATTTGTATACTTAAAGATTCTTTAAGTATACAAATCTATATATATATATATATATATATATATATATATATATATATATATATAATAAAAAAAAGCATAAAACGCAAGTACTCCTTGGTCATAATTTATTACATTGGATTTGTAAATACGATCCAATTAATCAGACCTACAAATTCAAAAAGAAATCAGAAAAAATAACTCCGGGAATAAAAATTAAAATTTAGTGAGAGTGTATATATAAGAGTGTGGATGAATGTTAGAGTAAATGAAAGCTATAGAGAGGGGTATCGGGGGACAGGTGGGTAGCTAAAGCAATCAAGAACATTAACAAAAGTAATATCGACTACAGTTTACAAATCTAATATAAACATAAAAAATAGCGATTATTTAATCTAGCAAGGACCTATTATTCTATGTTCATACGTATACACACATACACAACAACATATGTATACTTACACGTGCATATATCCATATCGGCGTGTACACACATAACTATATATATATATATATATATATATATATATATATATATATATATATATAAGTGAACATAGAATTCAACACTTAGAGGCAAAAGTCTGTTTCATGTTAGATGTAATAGTCAACCTGACGATTGTTCACTTTTATATTCAGACACGCTCTATCTTTTGATATTGAGCACGTTATCCCATAAATATAGCACATCTTAAGACTATATATATATATATATATATATATATATATATATATATATATATATATATATATATATATACATCCATACACATCCACTCCTACATATATATAAATTTACACACATATACATACGGCCATACATACGTGCACATAAACATATATACATAAAACGTTACACATCTCCATACAATTATACATACACCCATCTAAACAAATAAATAACGTATCCCTCAATCAATCCGTCTAAGTATACATACATACATATACACCCATATACATATATATGTATGCATACATACCAAAACATACACACACACATATAAAAACATCTACATGCACATATAAAAACATCTACATACACATCTACCTACATATACATACATACATACATACATATACGTTCATATACGTATATATATATATATATATATATATATATATATATATATATATATATATATGCACGCACACATACATACATATCTATATATAAATCAAAAGGTAAAAGCTAAATAAAATGTTCAAAATCAAAAAAATAATTAAAAAAATTAAGGAACCATATCCATCCATATACACATTTAACATATAAAAATATACGGGTGGAATTAAATTAATTTTTACATCAAGAACATTGACAAGGTAAACGTTAAGAATAGTAAAAATATTAAAAACCCGTGGAGTGATTAACGCGTATTTATCTCTTACGTTTACATATATACCTATGTATATAAATAATATCTGATCTCGCATATGAGTTATTAGGGAAACCTTCTACCTACATATCTATACATATATATATATATATATATATATATATATATATATATATATATAATATATATATCTCAAAGTAGAAAATAATTCACTACGATGTACACGTCTAGAAAGTGTCTTAATCGCAATTGATGCCTTGGCACTTACAACATTTCACCATTCCTGGTGGATATTCTAATATCTCATCGTGGAATATCTACTTACAACATTGATGAAAAGAAAAAGAAAAGGACTCTAAATGAATTCAGATAGACAAAAAAGAGCTAAAATTCTCATTCGTGCGCATGTGTAAACCTATCAAAATAACGAATGTAGTCCGATTAAATCCTGAAGGACAAAACGCGTTCTATTTTGTAATACAATTTCCCCAATACTGTTCTTGATATATATATTTGTGAGTTGAAACTAAAAATGAAATGAAAATTTACACGTAATTTTCACTTCATTTTTCGTTTCAACTTTTTGGATGTGATATATGATGATCCAAGAGTCCTTTAAATGGTCTCTGGTGAAATAAATTATTACAATGGACCCTTAAAGTGGTTTGATTTTCTTTAAATTATTAGCTCTGAATTTACATTGAGCTCTCAGGATTTCATCCTCCTTGGGAACCCATACGGATTACGAAATTTTTCATAACTTAACGATATATATATATATATATATATATATATATATATATATATATATATATATATATAAAGTTTTTAATATATATACATATAATTTTTGCAGTTAACAATAAAATTAAAACAAAGAACAGATTACATGCATTTAACAGATGACAGAATTCGTTGAAAATACATCCCTACCCTCCCTAAACTTAAACCCTTTTCGAACGTAGCTAATAACTGATACAACAAAAGCTAATAAAATTGAACACGCTACCGCCCCTCGTTTGAATAATTGGATTTCTTTGCATCCTTAGAAACAGTGAATTATGAAGTTTTCTGTGCCTTTAAAACTCAGTAAATTTCAAAAAAAGGTACTCCAATATTCGCTTGAAAATGAAATGGAACTAATTAAATTTGAAGTTTTTAGCTTCCACATTTGAAACATGGTTATTATTTTGTAGCGAAAACATATTTTAAACTAGTTAATTTATAATATATATATATATATATATATATATATATATATATATATATATATATATATATGAGTGAGCATTGAAGTCAACATTGGCGATTGCGTCAAGGCCTGACGATTGCGTCAAGGCCTGACGATTGCGTATTGCATGAAAAAGGCTGTCGCCTCTAAGTATTGACTTTCATGTTCACTTTCATATTTACACACGCTCTGTTTCTGATATTGAGCCCTTTATCCCATAAATATAGCGCACCTTAGGACTATATTTCTTGTCCCACTGGGATTTCTTTTTATGGGAAAGGACTGGTCTATGTTCCGCCTCTTCCTGCTAGCAGTGATGAACTCAAGCATATAATCACTTCTGCACTGGATAATATTACCAGAGACAGGCAACAGCGTGTATGGCAAGAGCTTAATTACCGCCGTGCCGTATCAAAGGCGGTTCACATATTGAACGCTTATTAAAGATAAATGCTTTTAAAATCATGTAAAAAAAAATGGGGGGGGACACCTTGTATATACATATATATATATATATATATATATATATATATATATATATATATATATATATATATATAAAAAAGTAGGTCGATTTACACTTTTTTTTTTCCAAATTCAACTTTGGTCATGTCAAGTTAGTTGGGAATTCATGAAATAAAAACTTACATTCCTAGCTTTAATCTCCTTTTATGGAAATGCATCAAAAATCGGCTTTTAGAATGCCATTCATTTTGACAATATGTGTCTAAAATTGTTACTATTTCAACATTAGATTAAAAAAAAAATTTGCTATTTTAATAAATAAATTTTATATTACATAAAAACTTATTCAATTCGAATGTTTAAATAATCATATTAATTTTTCAGCTTTTAGAATCAAAGGAATATCTTAGCTGACGACATAAGGTTTTTTTTTTGCAAGAATATGTCTGTCTTGCTTCAAATACGTAAACAACATGAGAAGCTTTAGATGTTAATTTCACTGCTTTTACAACACTGAGACTTTGAATGAAAATTAAGCTACTCTAATTTAGTGCTATTTATAAGCGATTTTTGAATTAGTGTTTGCTTGTTCACAACTTCCATTTTGAGACTGATTAATTCTAACAAATAATATTCTTCAATGTTGATGGCTGGCATTTTATTCAACCTTTTCTTTGTTTCACACTTCCAAAAGGATGCGAAATCAACTACTATTTGAATAAAACAATCTATGCCTTTTATACAACTTCTGTTCAATTTCATTGACCTAGATTTAGTAGTTTTCAAGCTAATTGCTTTAAAGATGATTTCAAATTTTGTATATACACCCTCTCTCTCCCTCTCTTTATCTTTAAACACACACACACACACACACACACATATATATATATATATATATATATATATATATATATATATATATATATATATATATATTATAAGGAAAGATATAATTTGTTCCTTATAGGCATTGTGAAATAGGAAAACAAAAAATAAGGAATGAAAACATTTACAAGTCAGACCAACCGGTTTCGTTACCCTGTTGAGCTTGGGAACTTAAACAATTATAGAAATGTTCTTTCATTAAAATAGTAATTAATGTAGAAAAGCACTTTAATATTTAAAACCAATATCTTCAGTTCTAGATAAAATATAAAATCTAAGCATAGCCAGTCACAGTCCCACACTAGTAAGGAACAGTCAAGTGCAAGTTAAGCGAAACTTCTGGATATTCCCTTTCATATACTATTCAGTTTATATATCCACTGCTATAGATATACTTACAAATATATATAAATATATTTTTTTTTAGTTAGGAATTGAATCCATTAATTTTTTTGAGCTTCAAATGGATGTATTGTTTTTCCTTTAGTTCAGAGCACCATAAACTGTACTAATGCTACTTAACAAATTAAATGTATGCAAAACCTCCTTAACCAATGAAAATCAAACAGCACAAAAATAAAAATACCAGAATTTTTCATTTTCCATTTCTCATTCACTGATATGAAGCGCTAAACAAATCTTGCTTTACAGTATCTTTGTTATTGTCATTGTAGTTTATTGTGCACGACAGGAAACACCAGATCTCTAAATCCAATATCTATCAGGTGCCTTAGATCTAAGAATTGATGTGCAGTTTTGTTAATATGTAATGGTTCCAGTCTAGGGGATATTAAAGGAAGATTTGTAGTCGGTGTTACCTCAGAATGTTAAAATTCAGGGTGTTGAGGTAGAACGTAGCTATCAAATATCTGAATTAGGCTTCAAATGATGTTAGTGAATGCACCAACTCAAACAGGAAGTTAATTCAACTGCTTTTAGGATATATACGTGTCAACCAAATATGAACACTTGGAACAATATGCCTCTTGATTCCCTGGGGAACATAGGGCCGCAACAAAACCTCTTCAATGGGTGTGGTTCCGGGCGATACTCTTCAGCTCGGCCCATGTCGTGCCGGCTGCTTTCATCTCAGCATCAACACTTCTGCGCCGTCTGTTTTGGTCTACCTACTTTTCACTTCCCTTGTAGATTCCAGTCAAGGGCATGCCTAGTGAAACTAAAAGCAGGCTTGCTGAGTGTGCGGTCAAATCATCAACATTTCTATTTCTCTCTTGCCTCTTGATTCCTTGAGGAATATAGGGCCTCAGCGACACCTCTCCAACGGACGCGGTTCCGGGCGATCCTATTCAGATCGGCTCATGTCGTGACGGTTACCTTCTCCTCTGCGACAATCACTTCTGCGTAAAATCTGTCTTGGTCGACCCACTTTTCGCTTGCCTTGTGGATTCCAGTCAAAGGCATACTTTGTGACCCTAGAAGCAATTCCGTTTTTCGATTTCAATCTCAATTAGGAATTGTATGGTCCTGTCCACAGTTGGTCGTGGAAACGACTTCCGGCCACATGATACTGAGGATGTTCCTGAGACATCGGTTGGTAAATGACTGAATTTTGTGGGTGTTGGTCTTGGTTACCGCCAAATTTCTTAGCCCTAAAGTGAGACCGACTTGACATTGGTGATGAATCACCTGAATAGATGATCAGAATTCCTCGCATCCTCGCAGATATATCAAGAAAATACCCAAAAAGATATACCACACGATTAGGCCAAAGTTAATTTGACGGCGTCCAGATATAAGCAACCACTTATTCTGCTTATGTAACATTTAGTTTCGTACTTTTTTGCCAGACGTTAAAATCATGATATTACACAAATACTTGCGTGCATCAAAGATCTAATATTTTTATTACAACGCCAGTCATATACGCCAATATATGAGTGACAGTTATTCTGCTTATGAAACCTTTAGTTTCGTATTTTTTCAGACGTTACTAACATAAATGTTGCATAATTACTTACATGCATCAAGGATCGTATTTTTTTATTACAACGCCGGCCATGTACAGCAATTGCGTTGAAGTATTAGTAGCACGAAAGACAAACAAGACATATTTGTTTCTGGTAAATTTTGAACGAAGAAAAACGATGAAATGTAGGAAAGTTTCTTTGCGCTGTTTTTAGAGGGTGGGGTTTATTCTTCAAAGCAAACGAAAATTCTTTCTTGTTCCGACATTAATAATAAACGAGTAACGATTAGCTGATAACGAACGGTGCTAATTGTTTCGACACTAGACATTTGCGTAAAACAAAATCTAAAAAGCGAGTCTATCCCGAAGCTGAAATAAAAGGATAAATCTCTCCCATGGGTCTGTTATTTACACATGTGTTAATAAAATAAGTACATTTCATCGACACTCTCGTATGTAACCATCCATCGCAATAAAATAAACGTTGAAACGTATAAATAGAAGTTAGTAATGGAGCGGATTAATCTCTTCTGACTTGTGAATACTGAACATGGTCAAATGCGCCTGAGTAGGTGTCTGCGACGGGGATTGGCTAGTCGCCGTAGCAGATAGGCGTTCGGCAAACGAGGGTATCCAGAAAAATATATGATAGCGGACTCTTAATACTGGTGATAATAAAATAGTACTCGATATAAAATATCAGAACGCACACACACACAGACAGACATACATACACACACGCAGACACACACACACACACACATATATATGTGTGTGTGTGTGTGTGTGTGTGTTTTTACCAGTTGTTCGACAGGCTCTCTACTCCCTTGACTGTGTGCCTTCTGACTCTTATGTAGTATACTAAGATATCTATCTATCTATCTATCTATCTATCTATATATATATATATATATATATATATATATATATATGTCTTACCAGTTTGTGACTGGAAGGGATAATTCCTGAAGGACACATGGCACAGTGGAGAACTTTGAGAGGGGATTAACAGGAGATAACTGACAAATGACATCCATCAGACATGGCACGTGGAACTAGAACAGTCTACGCCAGTGAGCGAAATAAAGGGTTCAGTTCGACATTCCAACCACCCGAAGAAGTCGGAGCGTACAACGGCCGAAACGTTGTAATAAATATGGCGACAAAGATGAGGACAATAGTCCGAATAATGTAAATAGTATACATAATATCTCATCTCAGAAATATAGACAGATGCTGGAAGGCCGAAACGTTGTAATAAATATGACGACAAAGATGAGGACAATAGTCCGAATAATGTAAATAGTATACATAATACCTCATCTCAGAAATATAGACAGATACTAACCGCCAATCCCTGTATTTACCCAACCCGTCTTTCTCACTTTCCTTACCCACCACGAACTACAGTGACGTCTTGTGTACTTCCTTTATTAGCGGAGCAGATTTTGGTTCTGATGAGATGAACATCTCGGTGTTCACGAAATAAAAATCAGAAACGAAATCGATAATTAAAGTTGCCGTCTTGTTATCTCTCTTTCTCTCTCTCTCTCTATCTATCTATCTATCTATCTATCTATCTATATATATATATATATATATATATATATATATATATATATATATATATATATGTAGATAAAGACGATGCTTAGTTCCTGTTACTAGTCCTGAAAGAATTGTGAGTTCGATACCACATCAGAGCAGTGGTGAAACAAAACTTGGAGAGTTGAGTTAGAAGGAAATAACTGAGACATGCGGAAGAGGCATGGCACGTGGAACTAGATAAAGCAACCCCTCTTGACAATATGGCACCTAGAGTCAAAATGTGGACTCTAAGTAAAGACCCTCAAAATTATCCGTTTGTAATATACACTAGGGGTTTTCAAAGGTAAAGTTAATTGTACATTTGCTGCCTGGAAAGGTAAGTAATGCAAGATGGTTAAGTTTAGCAACCAGGTTATAGAATACCAGAGGTATATACACTTCAGAATTTCATGAAAAGCTACACCATCTTATTAAATTCACTATTGAAGTATATGTATTTAGCTGGTTTGATATTAAGTGTTGTAGCAAATTCCATAACCAGAAGTTAAATGTATTTCATATGGCCCAAAAGAATTAAGAAACAGTCTGAAGAAATTCTAAATATCTAATTTTACATTTACTAGCATCTAATATAAGATAATAATATAATGTAATATATATATATATATAATATAATATATATATATATAATATAATATGTAAAATATATATAATATGATAATATATGTAATATAATAATATAATATGTATAATATAATAATATAATATATATAATATAATATATTAATATAATATTTATAATATAATAATATAATATATATAATATATATACTATAATAGAATATATATACTATAATATAATAATATAATAATATAATATATATATATAATATAATAATATAATATAATAATATAATATGCATAATAAAATAACATAATATATATAATATAATAATATAATATATATAATATAATATAAAATATATATAATAAATATAATAATATTATATATGTAATATAATATTATATAATATAATAAATATAATAATATTATATATGTAATATAATATATAATATATATAATAAATATAATAATATAATATGTATAATATAATAATATAACATCTAATATAATACTTTTGCTCTGTTAGCTGAGAATATATTGTATTCGACAATGAAGTCAGTTGAATTGGAAATGAGAAAAGCATTTCTTGGAAAAATTATGCCCATTAGGTAAGTAAATATAGGGAAATACACTAATATGCCTGGATGGAAAGGACATATTTTATGTTCTATTCACTAAAAAGTAATATAGGCATGGATTGACTTCTTATCCGTTCGGAAGTGGGAAACAAAGACTTGAATTTGTCAGAATTAATCAATCTATCCGAAAATGGAATTTGTGAACATGGAATCACTTATTCAGGAATCTCTTATAAATAACACAAAATTTTCGTTCAAATTCTCAGTGTTGAAAAAGCAGTGAAATTAACATCTAAAGCGTCTCATGTTGTTTACGTATTTGAAGCAAAACATAGATACATCCTTGTATTAAAAAAATCCTTATGTTGTCAGCTAAGACATTGCTTTGATTGAAAACGCTCTTACACTGAAAATGTTAATATGATTATTTAAATATTTGGATTGAATAAGTTTTTAGGTAATATAAAATTTATTTATTAAAATAGCAAACATTTGTTTAATCTACTGTTGAAATAACATTTTTCAAACAGATATTGTTTAGCGAACCTTTCTCTTTCTCCTCTCTCTTTCTCTCTCTCTCTCTCTCTCTCTCTCTCTATATATATATATATATATATATATATATATATATATATATAAACTAATATATGAATTAAGGGTAAGGTATATAATAAATATGGATCGGAATGATAAGATAAAAGCAAATAAGAAAACGTTTATTAATCTAACATCTTTCACTTTTATTTAAGCTTCGTCAGAGACGGGGAAAACGGTCAAAAAGATAGAAATTCTGGTACTTCAGTTTGTTGTTTGATTTATATTGGTTAGTCGGGTATCACGTGCAGTATAACCGTAAATAATTCTATATGTATGTAAGTCTGTAAAAATTCTCTTTGTGTATACGGGCATCAGAATTTAATATTTATTCGTAATTGTGTTTGTGTGTGTGTGTGTGTGTGTGTGTGTGTGTGTGCGCGCTCGTATGTCTCGAAGGAGAAAATTTTAATGTTTTCATATATATATATATATAAATATATATATATATATATATATATATATATATATATATATATATATATATATATATAAGAGTATTACATGGAAAACATGTCAAAATCGTTACACAATTGTACTCACGTTTCGATGCGTATTAATGCATCTCATCAGGGGATTGTAAATTACTGGAGAGTGGTCGATTAATTAGATTTAAAAAAACTTTAATACGCATTGAAACTCGACTACAATTGTGTATCGATTTTGTCAGGTTTTCCATGTAATATCCTAAAATATATAAGAGTGGTCTGCTACGTATTGAGACCAAATTTAATGTTAAGAACGTTGGAATTGTACACTGTTCGTTCACTGGATATATATATATATATATATATATATATATATATATATATATATATATATATATATATAGGGTGGTCCAAAAGTAGGTGGGCAGTAAATAATTACATTTATTTTGAGATTATTTATACATACAATTATATTTACTAACACAATTATTACATTGACAATTAAATTTTTGGGGGAACAATAATACAAAGGCCCTTAAATTTTATTTGTGAATAATAATACAAAACCGTTAAATTTTATCAATGCAGGCGCTCAAACTGTTTTCCATCACCATTTACTCTGCTTTGAAGTCTGTCTCTCACGCTTGGACAAACTTTTTTGCACAAGTCTATTTGGGTATTAATTTCTTGAAATGCATTCTTATGTAATTTTTCAAATCAACGACACTTCTTGCTTTTCGACTATAAACTTTGTCCTTGAGTACTGCCCAAGAGAAGAAATCCATTGTGGTCAAGTCTGGTGAACGTGCCAGGCAATAAATTGGACCTCTTCAGCGAATCCACTTCTCAGGAAATGTTTCAGCAAGATACTCAGTTCTAATAATATAACCGATACATAAACCTATTCCATATACTGTCCACCTACTTTTGGACCACCTATATATATATATATATATATATATATATATATATATATATATATGTATGTTTAGAGACATTCAAATTTATATCAAACATTATAATCTTTATGAACCCCCAAAATGACACTTTCAAAGTAAAACAAAATAACAGCGTCTGTTTCTAGCCTTTTTTTACAAAGAAAATTACTGACACCTTCTCTCATAACATCCTTCTCTCTTTCTCTCTCTATGGTTTTTTCTTCTCTACCTCTTCTATATCAATATATAACTTCCGTTAAGTTAACCGTTTAAATGTGTCAATATCTGCTAACTCACTCATGTCCTTCTCACCCCTCGCTCACTTTCTCACTTCGTTAATTTACATGTTTAATAGGGCCCGTCAAAAATGTGTAAATTTTCTTTTCATTTTTTCTTTGGAAGTAAAGTCTGATGATCTGCAGTCCTTTAAAAGGGCTGTGGTGAAATAATTTATTACCTGGAACCTTAAATTGGTCTGTTTTTATTTAATATATATATATATATATATATATATATATATATATATATATATATTGTTACGGTTTTTTGTGTATATACGGTATGTAACTAGTGAGTTAGTCAGAATGACTTAATTCCCTTTATAGTCTACCACTAGAAGGTTTACCAATCTGAAGTCGCAGAACATTGTATCCGTCGTGTATAACGGCGGCCATCTTTGTTTATCCTACCGGAATGACCAGTGCCAACTTGCCAGGCGAAGATACCAGAAGGAAGAACTATGCTCTGCTACAATATCCACTGCGAACCTGAACTACGCTTTCCTACTGTCTCAGAAATATTCACTGCCAACCTCTGAATTCTATACTCGAAGACGACCGTCATGAAAATGTCTAACATATATATATATATATATATATATATATATATATATATATATATATATATATATATATGATACTCTATTAATATATCCTCGTGATACTGATTTACCTGGCCGTGTAGATAAGTCAACATTCAATAGAAAAAAATCTTCTAAAACCATCGGATTCTATAGGAGACCACTTAGAATTTGAACCTCTCAATATTTATATGAAGAGGAGAAATACATTGAATATACATTCAAAGCAGTAAGATAAAGCTTGAAGGATGAATTTATCGCCTGTAATGATTGTCACAAAAGTTACATAGGCGAAATCTCAAGGAATCTAAATAAAAGATTTTATGAACATAAATTTGATATATTATAAAAAAATACATGAAATCCGTTGGTCGCAAACCGTAATGAGACTGATCACAATTTTGACATAAATGCTACACTGATCAAAGGAAAAAAAAATTCACTACGAGGAAAAAGATCTAGAGAGAAAGTATTTATTCTGTCCCTCCTACTAGGATGAGATGTGACACAAGGTCTCTATTTTTTAGGTGGGAACCCGAGCACGTACATCCGGGACAGGGACAAATATTGCCCTCAGCCCCCGCAACCACCGCTGGCCTCGGTGCGAGCACCGATTCGTCCCTCTGGTGCAATGGGATGGCGCGGCTTCGGGCAGCTTTTTCCCAGGACTGGGCATCTCTCAGTATAAGTTTCTCAGTTGCCCTTCTGTCCTTAGACAGAGAAGCCGCTGGGCACACTCTGCCCAAGGACAGAGACGTAACTGAGAGATGATAAGTAGACGTGTATCTACTCAAAAAAGATCTATACCTTGATCGCAAGGTCATCCTCAGTAAATCTACATCCGGGCTCTTACAACAATTGCTGGCAGAACAAATATCACAGTGTGGGATACCTACGAAAAAAAGTGAACGAAAGAAAAAGAATCTCAATGAAATTGATTAGACTGATTTCATTTCAAATTTAGAATTTTAAATCCCCAACATTCCTTGTTCGTGCGCATGCGTAGTCGCAACAACATAAAAATTTCGTCCGATGAAATCTTAAAGGACAAAACGTGTTACAAGGATTTATTTTCAATTTTGTCATACAGTTTTTCGTCAATATTTTTTTAATATATATATAAAAATATCTATCGTTATATATATATATATATATATATATATATATATATATATATATATATATATAAATAATCTGACTATCGTGTTTCATTTAGACGGATCAAAGTCAGCATTAAATAAATTTACTTATTTCTTTATTGGATCATTTTATTTAAGTCATGCCATTTATGTGTGAAAAATAATATCGCCCAAATGTCCGCCAATGTTTTGGCTCCACACCTCCACTTGATGGTCAAAATTTGTTTCATGCTAGACGTAATCGTCAGGCCGCTAGTGTTGGATTTTTCCTCGACTATTTATATATACGTGTCAATAGTGCATTGTGGGTAATCCATTCTGGCGTTTATTTTTGCGGGAGTGGCTTGTTTAATTAATTAATTATTTATTTGGGTTAATTTATTTTAATGTTTTTTCATTTTTATTTGATATATATATATATATATATATATATATTATTTAAAAATAAATAAACAATATATATATATATATATATACAGAGAGAGAGAGAGAGAGAGAGAGAGAGAGGAAGAAAGAGACTATACATATAGAGTTATATGACTTATTTTCCCAGTATCGTAATTTTCATTAAGTGCTTTAAGTTGGTTTAATTTTAATTTTTCCTTTTTTTATTTGCACTCTTCGATGCTATACCCAAATATCTTTCGTTATTTTCATTCGCCTTATGTTTTTGTCCAGAAGTGTGTGTATATATACGATAAAGATAATAAAGCGATAGGAAGCTGTTATGAGGGGGAAAGATAGTGTTGTACGTAATATGCTCATTCACACTTCTTTGCAAATCTGTGTGAATTGCAATACCTCTTGTGCGCTCGTAAACTGTTCTAAATATTTTAGATTAACAGATCACTATTCCATAATGTTGCACACGAAAGTCCGTCTTGCTAGCATGTGGAACTGTGTAAAAATACACCGTCCATAAAGTAAAAGCCGAGAACTGATGACAAGGTGAAGAAGAATTTATAAGAAGCAAAGAATCGAAATAATTCCAATGCTCCGAAGACACAAGACTTAATCGGATTTATTTTCTCATGCTTCGAGAAATAGAAAGAATATTGATTGCTTGTTGCCATCAGTAAGCAATTAAAACTTTCTGTTGATCGTATTATGATTATATATGGAGAGGAAAATTGATTGAGTAAGAGATACATTGAGAGAGTGAGATGCATTTTGAGATAGATGGAAAGAAAGGAGAAGAGAGAGTGAGATGTACTGTGAGGGAGATAGAAATAAAGACAGAGAGAACGTGAGATATTGTGTGAGAGCTAGGAAGAAACGGTGTAATGCATTGTGAGAGAGATGGAAAGAAAGAGTGTGATGTATTGTGAGAGAGATATAGCGAGTGAGTGTGATGTGTTATGATAGACCTAGAAAGAATGATATAGTTAGATGTATTTTAAGAAAGATAGAAGCCAAGAGAGAGTGTGATATGTATTGTGAGAGAGATAAAAAGAAAGAGAGAGAGAGTGAAGAGTATTGTCAGAGAAAGAAAGAGTTTTGTTTCTGTGAGAGAAATAGAAAGAAAGCAAGAGTGAGAGGTATTGGGAGAAAGATAGAGTAATAGAGTGAAATTTTCTTAGAAAATACGCGTCCTCCGACAGGAATCAAACCTGAATCCTCCTCGGGGATGCACATTTTCTATGAAAATTTCTTGGACATTCAGGCCAGTAAATGTTGTTGAAACTGTTTATTATAAACAGCATTTGTCTCTATAAAATATAGCGTATAAAGATGTCCATTTCATAATACACACACACACACACACACACACACACACACACACACAGACACACACACACACACACACACATATATATATATATATATATATATATATATATATATATATATATATATATATATACTAGCAGCATGGGCCATACGTGGCCCGTGCTTGATTCAAAAATCGTACGACTCATACAGCAATCGCTATCACGTGACTTAAAATATTTGTACCCTTCCTTGCCTTTAAAGGAGTGCCCTTTGCCGTGCTGATGTTGCTACATGCCTTACTTCTTGCCTATCTCACGCTGAGAATTTTTTCTAAGCTCTATACTAAACATTAAATCTGTTACGAAAAAAACCTAAACAAAGTGAACACAAAACGATCAGATTTAAAAAAGGACTCGTAACTGGAAAAACCGAATGAAAAAAGAATGTTAACAACAAATACTTTTTCACACCCAACCCAGTTCTGCGGAATCAGAATCAACGTTGAGTTTAAGCAAGCGAATGAGCTAATTGGAGTAAAGTGCAATGCAGATTTAAATTTTTCCCACTTGTGACGAATGCAGCTGTCGATTTTTTTTTTTTTGCATGCTAGCATGCTAGTTAACATTCGTGTCAGTCAGCTATTGGCTCTCACTTTGTAGAAAATGGCCGCAAACTACATGCAAACTACCGTAGAAGCATGAAAAAATCGATTATTTCCACTATCGATGGGAGTTGGGAAATGCAAAGTCGGTCTTGGCTTTCCCTTAACTTGGAGCATGTGCATGTAAATTTTGGTGCAAATCCGTCGAAAATTGCGTCCGTGCATTCGTTACACATCCTGCCTTATATATATATATATATATATATATATATATATATATATATATATATATATATATATATATATATAAAAGAAATGGACAAGGTCCGACAATTTATTTATTAAAGACATATTTTATGTTTAACGTTGTTATTTTATAGATACAAGTATTTAAGCAAATGCTCTGTTTATGATAAACAGTATTAAATAACATTTACCGGCCTGAATGTCAAAGAACGAATATTTTCTATGAAAATTTCTCGGACATTCAGGCCGGTAAATGTTATTTAATACTTAAATAACAACGTTAAACATAAAATATGTCTTTAATATATATATATATATATACACGGCTTTTTTATTTACTAAATTTTAATGAACAAAATCAAATTATAGTAGTTTAAGATGAATTAAGGATAACTGTGGCTGATTCGTTCCTGTGGCGGATAGGATGATGTAGAGCATTGAAATGGCCTTTTCTTAAACATCTCATTTGCAGGCTATAACCAAAAACAGTTCCTTAATAGAAACAAGCAATTTTGGATAGATTTTCTGAGATTCATGTAGAAATGTCTAAACTAGTTTATCGAAGTGTTTACCTGATACAGCTTAACGTTGTTTTAAGCGTAAAGTGGACCATTTTGACCATGTTATATAGTTTGTTAATTATAAGAAATCATGTATATATAATTATAATTATAAAATGGTCAGTCCGACAATTATTTTAAGACATTTTATGTTTATACATCCTTTTATAGATTCGGGGGACGAATATTTTCTATGAACATTTCTCGTACATTCAGGCCGGTAAACGTTGTTTAATACTGTTTATTATAAACAGAGCAGCTACTTAAATATTTCTATCTATAAAAAGAATGTATAAACCTAAAATGTCTTAAATGATTATAATTATAAGAAATCAAATATATATATATATATTCTATTTTTCATTTTCCCAAGTACTTTTAATATCATCCATTTGATAAGACAAAGAACTGATATAATTTATGAATATGTGGGAGCATGAATGCTGTTAAATTCGAAAAAAAATTACCGCTATGTAAGGGAGGTAACTTAATTTATGTAAATTCTTATTAAAAATTGTAAATACGTGTATTGAAATATTGTTTTTAATTATGGTTTTTAACAATTACAATTTAGTTAATTTAAAACCTTGCTGTTATAAACATTTTAAAATTTTGTTGCTATACTGATAACTCATTTATTTAATTTTGGTCGTAATTTGATGTTTTGTTTTCTTTCTTCCCATTTTCGTGGTGGTGTATTCTTGTATTGTCGATAAAATATATAAAAAAAAAACACCAACGCCGTCTATCTCCATCAACTTCATACGCGAACATATATATATATATATATATATATATATATATATATATATATATATATATATATATATATATGTGTGTGTGTGTGTTTGTGTATATATATATATATGATCGGAGTTGAATCAGACAAGGAAACAATGGTATTAAAAAGTGCTCAATACACGTATAAAAAAAATAAAAGTAAAAAGAACATGTAGATCTCTTCTTTTTCTTCTTTTTGTTTTTCTTGTTTTTCCTCTTCTTCTTTCTCTTCCTCTTCTTCTTCTACATACTCTTCCTTGCTTTGTAATATACCAATCATCGTGCGTTTGTTTATTTATTTTTTGAAAATAATAATACAGCGTTGATTATTTCAAAAAAAAAATAAAGCGTTAAGAGGTCATTTGATAAAAATCGCCTGAAGATACCGTAAGGTTGAAACCAAGCTAGCAGATTCAACTGACCTCCTGATTTTTAAAGTATATATATATATATATATATATATATGTGTGTGTGTGTGTGTGTGTGTGTGTGTGTGTGTGTGTGTTCTGTTTTAATTTTAATAATACTTGTGAGTTTAAATGGATGCACATTTAGCTCACCCAGCCAGCGAGAAAGATTGATCAATTGACACATAAAATGTTATTCTGCATACAAGCGATAAATCATCGAAATGGTGTTTGCGATCTTATTTTAAAGCTATCTGCTATTCTTTTCATTATAACGTCTTACACCCACCCACCCACACACACACACAGGCATGCACACAGGCGCACACACACAGAGAGACACCCACGCACGAACGCACACACATATATACACCCACACACAAACGCACCTTTCCTCCTCATTTTCTTTCTTTCTTTCTCACTTTGCCTGCCATAGCAGAAGCAAGATAGCCCCCTTTTTTCCGAGCTGGGACACTCATTATATTGTTCCAACATGTCGTATCATCATCGGCCTCTCATACTTCCTTCTTCACCGGAAATTACTCCACACCGATAAAATAATTCATTTTTCGAGCAGTTGAATCTCTGTTATTGCCGTAATCCACGGCCAATTTAGAGATAAGCACCACGAGTATGTCTTGACATTATCCAACGAAATTCCATTTCGCCTATTGTGATAGACTATTTTTCACCAATTCCATTGCTTTCTCCATGCGAATTTTATTTCCTGGGAATTTTTGCGTCAATCGAAAACATTCTAATCTTTAAACGTTCGCCCACGTAAGAACCGCTTACAGAATATTTGACAATATTTGTTGAGCAAGAAAGGTTGGACATTGTTTCAAATCCAAGTATTTCTAAATCTGCGTGTAAAATACGATGAATGATTCGAAACTAATAAAGACTATTTATTCCTACGGGAACTGAAATAGATACAGGGAGAAGAATAACACTAAAATGTGGGAAGTTCTGAGTTACAAGTTTTCTCTCATTCATTTCACCCCAAGAAAGGCAGCAAATCCGCTGAGACACAAGCGGTTACTGAGTGTAAAACATAAGGAAAATTGAAACATTATTAAGGAGCGAGGACAATAAAAGAAGAATCAAGAAGACAGTAAATAACGATTGACACTGCATTTAAATTTCTTAAATATCAAATTTGTCTATATTTCTGAGATGAGATGTTATGTACATTAATTACATTATTCAGACTATTGTCATCATCTTTGTCGTCATATTTATTACAACGTTACGGCCTTTCAGTATCTGTCTATATTTCTGAGATGAGGTATTATGTACATTATTTACATTATTCGGACTATTGTCCTCATCTTTGTCGCCATATTTATTACAACGTTTCGGCCTTTCAGTATCTGTCTATATTTCTGAGAGGAGGTATTATGTACATTATTTACATTATTCGGACTATTGTCCTCACCTTTGTCGCCATATTTATTACAACGTTTCGGCCGTTCAGTTTCTGTCTATATTTCTGAGATGAGGTATTATGTACATTATTTACATTATTCGGACTATTGTCCTCATCTTTGTCGCCATATTTATTACAACGTTTCGGCCTTTCAGTATCTGTCTATATTTCTGAGAGGAGGTATTATGTACATTATTTACATTATTCGGACTATTGTCCTCACCTTTGTCGCCATATTTATTACAACGTTTCGGCCGTTCAGTATCTGTCTATATTTCTGAGATGAGGTATTATGTACATTATTTACATTATTCGGACTATTGTCCTCATCTTTGTCGCCATATTTATTACAACGTTTCGGCCTTTCAGTATCTGTCTATATTTCTGAGAGGAGGTATTATGTACATTATTTACATTATTCGAACTATTGTCCTCATCTTTGTCGCCATATTTATTACAACGTTTCGGCCTTTCAGTATCTGTCTATATTTCTGAGAGGAGGTATTATGTACACTACATCATTCGGACTATTGTCATCATCTTTGTCGTCATATTTATTACAACGTTACGGCCTTTCAGTATCTGTCTATATTTCTGAGAGGAGGTATTATGTACATTATTTACATTATTCGGACTATTGTCCTCACCTTTGTCACCATATTTATTACAACGTTTCGGCCGTTCAGTATCTGTCTATATTTCTGAGATGAGGTATTATGTACATTATTTACATTATTCGGACTATTGTCCTCATCTTTGTCGCCATATTTATTACAACGTTTCGGCCTTTCAGTATCTGTCTATATTTCTGAGAGGAGGTATTATGTACATTATTTACATTATTCGGACTATTGTCCTCACCTTTGTCGCCATATTTATTACAACGTTTCGGCCGTTCAGTATCTGTCTATATTTCTGAGATGAGGTATTATGTACATTATTTACATTATTCGGACTATTGTCCTCATCTTTTGTCGCCATATTTATTTTTCGGCCTTTCAGTATCTGTCTATATTTCTGAGATGAGGTATTCGGACTATTGTCCTCATCTTTGTCGCCATATTTATTACAACGTTTCGGCCTTTCAGTATCTGTCTATATTTCTGAGAGGGAGGTATTATGTACATTATTTACATTATTCGGACTATTGTCCTCATCTTTGTCACCATATTTATTACAACGTTTCGGCCTTTCAGTATCTGTCTATATTTCTGAGAGGAGGTATTATGTACATTATTTACATTATTCGGACTATTGTCCTCATCTTTGTCGCCATATTTATTACAACGTTTCGGCCTTTCAGTATTTGTCTATATTTCTGAGAGGAGGTATTATGTACACTATTTACATCATTCGGACTATTGTCATCATCTTTGTCGTCATATTTATTACAACGTTACGGCCTTTCAGTATCTGTTTATATTTCTGAGAGGAGGTATTATGTACATTATTTACATTATTCGGACTATTGTCCTCACCTTTGTCGCCATATTTATTACAACGTTTCGGCCTTTCAGTATCTGTCTATATTTCTGAGAGGAGGTATTATGTACATTATTTACATTATTCGGACTATTGTCCTCATCTTTGTCGCCATATTTATTACAACGTTTCGGCCTTTCAGTATTTGTCTATATTTCTGAGAGGAGGTATTATGTACACTATTTACATTATTCGGACTATTGTCCTCATCTTTCTTGCTATATTTTTACAACGTTTCGCCCGTTATACGCCCCGGCCTTCTTCAAGGACGTATGGCACAGTGTATAAAGGCGTTGGTTAGATCCAGTGACAGGACCCAAAGAGTGTGAGTTCAATACCCGGTTAAGGCAGTGGAGAACTTTCAGAGGGAAAATTAACAGGAGATAACTGATAACTGACATCCATTAAACATTGCACATGGAACTAGACCAGTCTACCCCAGTGAGCGAAATAAATGGTTCAGTTCGACATTCCAACCACCTGAAGAAGGCCAGAGCGTACAACGGCCGAAACGTTGTAATAAACATGGCGACAAAGATGAGGACAATAGTCCGAATAATGTAAATAATGAATATCAAAATTGTTTTGAAAGCTAGAAGCTTCCACAAAACCTACGGTTGCATCTAGCCAATTCAGTTGATGAGACATTATTGCCAATCTAGTACTGCGCTTAAATTCATAAAGTTTAGGTACTATAGCAGAAAGTTCATCTGATCAATCACCATGAAATTATTTTTAGAAATATATATATATATATAAATTCAACCATAATTTTGATTTTTAAAATGCTACACTCATAAAAAAGAAAATAACTCACTCAGAATGAAAATTCTGGAGAGTGCCGCCATAGAAAATTACCCATATATTAATCTACGCCCAGGTTTTTTCCCCATTTCCTCTTTCTTAACAAAATTACTGCTCTTACAAACAAATATACACAACAGATTCATAAAATCAAAAGAAAATGGTTGAATACATCAAAACAGATATAATGACAATATTCTCCACACGTGACAAATACTGACGTTATTTTTCAGTTAAAAATATGAAAATAGCGTTTCTCTACATTCCAGTGTGCTAGGTACATTCTGTTTTTGTTTTTATTAGTTACTTTGTTTAATTAATTTCATTTTCGTATTTTGCTTTGATAAAGTCCACATTGGACAAAACGCGTCAGCAATTACCAGTTTTCCTATTGTCATTTTTAATCATATATATATATATATATATATATATATATATATATATATATATATATATATATATGCTAATGTATAGCCTTAAAGTATGCTATATTTATGGATGAAAGTACTCAATATCAAAAGTAGAGCGTATAAAAATATAAAAAAGGACACTGAGGTCAACATCAAGTTTGTTTCATGATTCAACGCAATTTTCAGGTACTGATGATTGTGTTTAAGTTCATGAAGCAGACTTCGCCGTATGGTCTTAAATTCAGTGTCCATCAAAATTGTATTGATAAAGTTCTTTAGAGGACAAAAGGTGTCGTCTAAGATGAGTTATCCTTTAGATTTTACTCATATATATTTGAAAAAATAGTATTACAAATAAGAAAGTTTTTGTGACGCTTTTCATCCGTCGCAAAAGCTTTTTTTCCAATTTGTCATAATATTTTTCTAATTACCGTTTGTTGATATATAAATTTATATATCGTTATATTAATTTATATATATATATATATATGTGTGTGTGTGTGTGTGTGTGTGTGTGTGTGTGTGTGTGGTTGTGATAAATATAGTTTTAAAGTATATCATATATATGTAGGTTAAAGAGATCAATATCATGGATAGAGCGTATGTTAATATGTGTTGATTTTTAAAAATATTGTTTTATATATTATTAGCTTTAAAATATTAACCATATTTTTTTAGGAAATTGTGATATTTCCTGATGTCAGACTTGCTTCAAAAAAATTTATCGGTTTTTGGTTTGGTTTGGTTTGGGTTGGTTTGTTTTTTTTTTTTTTTTGGTTTACGGCATATAAACCTCATATGTTATTTAATGCCGACAAGATTTTTATTGCTGGTAATATCTTTTCTTCAAAAATATATTGCTGGTAATTTTTTTTTTTTCAAAAAGTTTATTCCTGTTAAAATTTTTTTTTCAAAAAGTGTACTTCAGGTAATAATTTTTTTCTTAAAAAATGTATTGCTGGTAATTTTTACAAGAACGTATTGCTAGTATTAGAACCTATTTTTACACTTTCATAGGATTTTGACCCCAGTCTGGAGGTTAGCTATTTGCTTATAGCTGGGATCCTAACAGGGGCTACCGCCCCGGGTCATGGTGGATCTGAGATCAACAGTATTTAAAAGGTGCTTCCCCGCTTCTCAAAGCCTCCTGATCAGAGGCCTTGCTTTTGGATTAAGCGTAATACGCAGTTCGGTATCATTTTTTTACTTGTTAGCTGAGAGGAATACTATTTCGCTAAGATAGTTGCTTTTTATATATGTCTAATCGTTGATGAATATATTATCAAATATCAAATTTAATTTGTGCGTCCATTTGAAATACTAAACCTATTAGAATATATATTCATTTTAAATACCGAAATCATACAAATAGCATTTCGTCTTGTAATCTTTTCTTGTAACCCAGGGGTTCACGCAGACAGATGGGGAATTTAATTCCCTTGACAGAAATTTCAATTTCATTCAGATTGTGTACATTTTGGTGTGCCCATGTATATTGTAATTCAATGGATGACCTAAAATTACAATATAATTGTATTCACAACCGAATAATTAAATGAAATCTTATAATTTTCAGATTTTTTTAGCTTTAAAAAATAAAATTGTTTTTTTTTTTCTTCGACTTTATGATCTTATTGCTAAGCCCAGGGTAAGCCTTGTCCAGACTGAGTTTGAGTGAAATGTATTATTCCAAAAAACACATCACTTGAAGGGCACCACGGTCAGCAACAATAAAAATAAATAATGCATGTTGCTCGAAGAGAAGATAATGACATAATCATAAAAGGTTAGAAAGGAACCCCTCACATCAATATTTGAAAGAGCGATAACAGCTACTTGAATTGAAAAACCTGTTTTCCTTTAAAAAAAAGTATTGTATTTCAGTGAATAACAAATGTTTCTTTATAGGGAAACGGCTAATACTATCATTACCATTAGGAAACTCTTATTTGAATCTCATTCAAATTATGTGTATGCGTATTCGCGCGTGATTAGGTGTACATGAAATGGGACAAGCATCTCTAAATCACACCCGCACAAGTATATGCATCTGCGCATATGCAAAGTCACACGCAGACATAATATTCTAGATAGATTAGCGAATGACAGGGTTAGCGTTAATCTTTCAACAGTTGTCAGTTGATAAGATGTTTATCGTTGATGAATGATTAACGTGCTTCTTTCGCGGAACTTTGCTTTTATAATTGCAAACAAATAAAATTGTAACTTCAAATATTTAACACAGGAAATGTCATTCGAATAGTGTTTGAGCTCTATGAATAATATCCCTCATTGAATGACGAGTATTGTTAAAGAAGTTGCCAACAGTTAATTGCTGTTGCTTCTAGCTGCACCTTAACCCGAGGTTGTAGCACCTGTAAGTCCAAATAGTGAACATCCAAACAAAAACGAAGCCTATGCAAGTATAAAAGTACATTTTATACTAAAGATACTATCTGTACATTTATATATATAAATATATATATATATATATATATATATATATAAAGATTAGCAACAATACATATTGTTAGTGAAATTACCACCAAGGTCTCTTCATTTAGAATTACCAACAATACATGTATCTGTAGTTTCAGAATATTTAAACTTTAGCATTAAATAACCCATGAAAGTGTTGATAGTGATTTTCTAAACATTGCTTAAATGTGGCACAAGGCCGAAAGTATGGGGCACCCAGTGAGGATCGAACTCACTATTCAGTCGTAATTCTTCTAGCGAGACAAACTTGCTAACCATTCCACCGCCTCCAGGCGCTTTGATTTTCTAAGCATCGGTTAGATGTGGCACCAAATTGAAATTATGGGGCACCCAGTGAGGATTGAACTCACTTGTAACTGTTTCAGCAAGTCAAGCTTTCTAACCATTACCCCACTTCGGGGTGCCTATGCAGATGTTGATATGCTGCTATACAAAATCAACAAAACCAAACTACAGACATTGCCGATGTTGACAATTCAGTTTTCTTGTGGTAAACCTTATCAGGAAACACGGTTTGAGTAATGGATAGCGGCTCGGATTGAGAAATCGAAGAGCGGATTTCGAATCTATTACTGCCACTTACGTGCTAAATAACCTTGGGAAACGCAGAAATCATTTTCTTCTACCCCCAGCTATGGGTAAATAGCAGTATAAATCGGGTTTTATAGCCTTGTATTGCAACTAGTCTACCGTAGAAAAAAATGCGGGGGAAAAATGATCGTTTAAGCGTGTATCACGAATGGCATATAGTTATGTTCCATACATGATACACGCTTAGGCGATAATGTATCTTTTCAATACATTTTTCTCGCAATAGATAGCGATTTCTTCCTACGGTAGACCAGTTGCCATCCAAGGCTATAGAACCCGGCCTGTCATGCTATTTACCTATAGCTGGGGAGGAGATGAGGATTCATACCTTTTCAAAGGGTATTAACACATAAGTGAATGTATTGGTTTCAACTGGAATTCGAACTCGGTTCTCCGATTCCTCAATTTAAGTTGGTATCCATGACTACATAGTGCCTCCCCATGGCATATGACTGACTGAATTATTATCAGTCTCAACATTATGCTAATCATCATTGTTTGATTAGAGTCAAAACGGTAGACACAGATCTAGTTTACATTGGTTTAATAATGCAGTATTTATATTATACATTAGTATAAAAGGGAAGATTCACATTAAAGAGAAAAAGATGAATTCAGTTTATACTAGAATAAAAATCGATATATGTTCCATTTAAGCTAAATACAAAAAGCAGGCATAAGTATGGTGTGTTATAATGAACAGAGCCTCGAAATAAGAACCAGGTGCATTTGGATTCGCTACATTCACTTAGACGCAAATACCCTTGGGAAAGGTAGGAATGCACATATTCTCCTCCTACATAGTTATGGGTTGAATAGATGGATAAACTCGGACCTATAGCCTTGGATGGCAGAAATTCCTGTGTAGAAAGAATGGACAGCCTACAGCAGGAAAATCTTCCAATCAGTTATGAATTGAAAAAAAAAAGGACATGATCGCTAAGCGTGTATCACGTATGACAAATAGGTGCAGGTTATACTAGAAACAAAACAATAGACACAGATCTGGTTTGCACTATCTGTCTATATCTATGAAATGAATATTATGATTACTTACAGCATTTACATTATTCGGACTCATCTTCATTGCCATATTCACAACGTTTCGGCCGTTGTACGCTCCGGCCTTTATGTCTATGTCTCTCTATATCTCTATATTTCTGAGGTGAGGTATTATGATTACTTGCATTGTTTACATTTTTCGAACTGTTATCCTAATCTTCATTGCCATATTCACAACGTTTCGGCCGTTGTACGCACCGGCCTTCTTCAGGTGTTTGGAATTTCGAACCGACGCCTCTTTGTCGTCTACCGGGGTAGATTGTTCTAGTTCCACGTGCCATGCCTCTTCTGGATGACTCAGTTATTTCCTTTTAACTCAACTCTCCTAGTTTCTGTTCACCACTGCTGTTGCCTGGGATTGAAATCACGACTCCTTGGATCTAGCCACTGGATCTAAGCAACGTGTTTATCCACGAGATAAAGACGGTGACAAAATAAAGGATTCGGTGCGAAATTCCAATCACCTGAAGAAAGCCGAAGCGTACAACGGCCGAAACGTTGTGTATATGGCAATGAAGTTAAGGATAACAGTCTGAATGATGTAAATAATTGTTGACACTAGTTTATAAACATGTCTACGCGGAAGATTTCAATTGTGATCTTTCACCTCTGGAGAGGAACTGATCAGCGAGTTTTAAGATTCGCTGACAGGGGGAGAATTCCACAAGTTAAACGCCAAGAAAACATTGAAGTCTCATATTCCGTCATTTCATAATCGTCACTGGAATTTACTTATACAAGCAAAATGTGCAGGAAAAGGTTTTGCATTCACAACGAAGGACTTCTGTGCAGATATAGAAAAAATTATCACGGAGAAAAAAGGATGCAAAATTCAGTGACAATCATAAATTTGCCGAAACGTAATCTAGCCGCCAAACAATGTAGAGACGCGTCACACTAGAGGTTGTTCATGATGACGGTCGTCTTTGAGTATAGAATCCAGAGGTTAACAGTGAATATTTCGAAGACAGTAGGGAAGCGTTGTTCAGGTTAGCAGTGGATATTTTGGTAAAAGTAGCAGAGCGTAGTTCAGTAGTTCTTCCTTCTGTTCTTTAGCCTGACAAGTTGGCACTGGACATTCGGCGAGAGTAAACAAAATGGCCGCCTTTATACACGACGGATTGAATATTCTACGTCTTCTGATTGGTTAACCCTTCTCTTGGTAGAGTATAAAATGAGTCAAGTCATTTTGACTGGCTCACTAGTACATATATCCAAAAAACCGCAACAAAGTAGGCCTATACACGATCATATACAGTGTATTGATTATAAGAAATAAACTATTTAAATTATACCTAATTTTAAAATCATTATTCATATAGATTACTAAAAATTCACCAGGACGTAACATGACCGCCAACCAACGTCGGGGTGCTCCACACTATACATAAAATAGGCATATACACCAGTGCATACGGTATTCATTATCTTAAATTAACAACAAAGTGTTTAAATTAGATATGTTATCATGTTTAAATGAAATATGTTATTTCATTTTAATTTTGCAACTTTTTTTTGGTAATACAATTACCCTATATTGTTCCTCCACCCTCGCACAGTCAAGGGACACCATTTTGGCATTACAGTTACCTTGCTACCCTACTACCTTTTTCCTTTGTCGTCGAACAGCAAAGAAACACTATTCCGGAAGTAGCAGTTACCGTATATTGTTCCTCCACCCGATCACAGCAAATGGCCATCACTTTTTTGCACTTAGATCGAAGATTGTTGCAAATAAACTGTTTAAATTATACATAATTTTTTATATTAAATATTTGGCATTCCTTGACAGAATAACGGGTACTGTTTTGTGGGGGAAATAGAAATGGTTTACCTCACAAACGCCCCCGCGTCTGCCTGGCCTGTGGGTTGAGAAAGGAAAGAAAATATCCAAGATGGCGTCCGTGACTTTTAATATTCACGGTCTCGTGCAGTCACGCAAAGTCGCGTTACACACATGCTAATGAGGTGTGTCTGGGCTCCATAAAAGCAGGTTGCTTGGAGAAATTGGCAGACGGCATTACACCCGTGTTTGGTTTACACGGCTTTGCGTCGCAGCGTGTCAGACATTTTCAGACGGAAAGAGTTGCGTCCCTTACACTGTTGAAGTCGACTCATTTGCTACAGTTTTCGATTGCAATTTCATAAAATATTTTCTCAAAAATCAGTTTTTCTGGGAAACACTTGGAATTCATTAACCAAGCAGCCGGTACTGAAATTGGTGAAATCTTTCTCTTAAAAATATTTTTAGGAATAATTTGTAATTCATTGACAAAGCAGCCAATACAGTTTCCAGCTAAAATTTATAAAATCTTTCAATTAAAACCTTGCTTTAGGAAACATCTGGAATCCATTGACCCTACAGCCGGCAATGTTTAGCGTGGAAATTCATAAAATCTTTCTCTTAAAACAATTATTTAGGCAACATTTCTAATTCATTGATCGTGCAGCTGATACTGTTTCCAGTTGAAATTCGCTAAATCTTTCTCTTAAAACGTGTGTTTTTTAAAAAAAAATTAGCATTCTAAAGTACAGTATCTGTTATCTCTCTTTCCACTATCGAGAGAATTTTCCCTCCGAACCTAATTCGTAATGACAAATGATAACGTCTGGTACATTTTTCATTCCTTCTTTTTCATTCAAAACGAACAGACGTTGTAGAAAAGTCATCTCATGTTTCCAAAACATTCACCAACATAGCCGTAACTTTGTCTCTTGTTTTGAAACGTGTTATGCCTCAACGAGATTATAAGAAAAAAGATACACGGCTCTAATTTTATAGCAAAAACTTTCTGTTTAATCTGTGAGTCGCGCTGGTCGAAACAAGGCAGAAGTCGTAGAAAGCCGATTCTCGTCAGCCTAGAGAAACTAAAACGTAAATTATATTCTAAATCGATAGTAAGTCATCAAATGAGAAAGATGTTACTGGTTAAATGGTTACCATTCGTGGATTTTCTTTAATGTTGAACAGAGAAAATAAAAGGGAATTTTATTACAAAGCATCTCATTTTTAAATTCTATGTAATAAAATATTACGCTCATATTAACTTTCAACGTTGCGACCTACATTTAAGAACCACATGCGCAGTTCTACTGAAGTGTATAAACTACACACTGTCTAAGGGATATGAAGCAAAACTTCACTAATTCAAATTTGGTATGGAAAATCAAACAATCAATTTATATGTCAAACGAAGCGTGAGGTAAAATTGTAGGTAGTATCAATATGTTTTATTTAACTTATTGAAGTTATTTGATTTATTTAAAAAAAAACAAAAAAACACTAGTCTGAAGTTATTAAGCAAAACCAAATAATCACATTTTACGTCAATAAAATGCAATAAAATCATCAAAAACTGATCAACATACGTAATAAATTAAATATAAAAACATGTATGATCTGTCTTTGAATATTCTACCTTTTAATATAGTGACTCATCTTCTCAATAACAGCAAGTAATCTATTATCCGTTGATTTTGTTCATGTCATTAATTCAGCAGATTCAATTTCCGACATGATAGTTTTAATTGCTTCCCATATGTCTGGTTTGATGTTATATTGTTTGCCACCTTCATATAATTTCATCCTTAAAACTGGTTATGGATTCTCGATCGAATTCTGTTATAGAGTAGTTTCACAGTGGAGGCTTGTATTTCACTAAGTCGGTCCTAAAAAGGTTCGACGTACAAAAGCGTTAGGGACTTGATATAACAGTTAATGACGCAGCAATCTAGTTGTGGTGGCTGCTACTTTAATGTCCGACATCGACTGACTGACCAACAATATTCAGTCACCCCCTCACGAGGGCGCCATGTGGCACAAGGTCTTTTTAACATGGGATCTCCGAGGCTGTGGGCTCGGCCAAAAATATGCCCATTGAACCCGTATAAACGGGTTCAGAGCCGGTTTACCACCCCGAAGGAGACTCCGCCCTTCAGCGTAGCCTCCTTCGGGTTCCTCCCGCTCGAAGGAAGAGAGTTCAACCGAACAGCCAGTCGACTGACTGACCAATGGTATTTAGTCACTCCCCCACGAGGGCATCATGTGGCACAAGGCTGGTTTAACGTGGGATCTCCGAGCTCGTGGGCTCGGCCAAAAATATGCCATTTGGACCCGTATAAACGCGTTCAGGGTCGGTTTACCTCCCCCGAAAGAGACTCAGCCCTTCGGCGTAACCTCCTTCGGGTTCCTCCCCGCCTAAAGGCAGAGAGGTCAACCGATCAGCCAGTCGACTGACTGAGCAACTCACTGGCGACTGCTGCAACTACTACTTATTATAGGTGGGAGAGTCTATTAACTATAGAATAGGTGTGTTCCATTATAACACATTCAGATCAAAACTTGACGATGGCCATTCTATTATCTTCTCTCCTGTATATCTTTTATTCTCAAAGAATTCACGGGTAAGCTTAGATACAAGAAAAAGAGCATTAACGTGTATAAATACACACTTTGAAACTGAGACCGGGACTTGGTACCATGCAAAGCAAGTCTTGTCCATAAAATCGCAAGTTGTACTGTTTAATTCCTTCATCGGCTTTGAATGATCCAATATTGGTTTGATCGACAATTCCAGCTCCAATCATAAAACTACGGCTTCTTTGTTTGCTTTCTTTTAGCCAAAGGCATTACTGCATTGGATAAACTCAATTCTTTGGCCCATCCATCAGGTCTATCATTTACCCCTCGAGATTTTTCCGCGAAAATTACTTCAGAAAAATAAATGTTCATGTAATTCTTTGCCTATTTTTGACGCTTTAAAACATTTGCTTTAGTGAGAGGAGATTATCTCGGATATTGTTTTTTACAGATCATAATTCACAAAGTAGTCTACACATTTTGTTCTTCCTGACTCCCTCATTTCCAGCCTTTCCAGAGTTCTGAGCGCTGGTCAAAATTGGTTATTTTGCTATAACTCAGTTTAATTTAGGTTCATCTAGAAAAAGCAAATTCTTAATGTCCTTTCCTTTGCTTCTAGTTCTCAACTTTTCAACAGCCCTCTTTATCTCTACGGTGATCTCCAAATATCTCAGTATCTCCAGTATAGACGTTCTTTCACTCATTAACTTAGTTATTTTCTTTTTTTCAGTTGTTGTTAGAACTTTGTCTTTACCCATGTTTTAACATATAGATATTTATTTGTACGATAGTACAAAATGTGGCACAAGGTCAAAAGAGGGATTTGGGAAAAGGACAGTCTTCTTCTGTCTTAATTTCTAATCTTAGCTAGCCGAAAGAATTGACCCAAACTTACCAACAATAGTCCTACCACCAAAACAACACATTCTCTCCTACCTTTTTTTACTACAGCCACCATAATACCTCAATGTCTCTATGAAATCCTAACTAGTCCACATATGTACATTTCAAAGTCTGTGAGGGGAGGGGAATAAAAAGAACAATTTAAAAGCCCCAATAATTATTTACAATATGAATACTATTTTACATGAAAACACAACAGAATAAGGTGAGTAATAACTGATGGAATTTTGAAGATTTAGTATATAAACGAGATCTGCCTTTTTTTCAGGCATAGTATATATATATATATATATATATATATATATATATATATATTCGATACGATGAGAACAAAACTAATATATAAATTCCAGCGTTCACAGCATTAACCCAAAAGAGGGTTCGATACCGATAATAGAGCGATAATTATTTATTTATTATAATTTTATCATATAGACAAAAATATTTTACTCACTACAAAGATGCAACTTGGTTTCAGTGCATTTCAACTGCACTTCGACGTTTGAATATGTCCTGCCCACAAACAGGATTATCCATAACCATTTTCGATTCTCACCCGTTGAAGTGCAGTTGAAATGCACTGAAACGAAGTTGCATCTTTGTAATGAGTTAAATGGTTTTATCTATATGATAAAATTGTAATAAATAAACACACACACACACACACATATATATATATATATATATATATATATATATATATATATATTAAAATTTGAAATCCTCACAGTATTTAGTATTGTTGAAGTTGTCGCTTCATTCATTTGCCGAGATTTAAAAATGCTATGTTTCGTTCAATTTCGCAAACCAATCGACAAAATTTGAATAAGAAGACTTGTTTGGAAAAATACTTTAACAAAACACCCTACTTCGCAGTTTAATACATTCTTTAACTCAATTTAAATTCATGGGACTATATGGCACAGAATAATTTTTAAGATAATTTTTTTTTCTATTCAACAGTGAAGAATAAATTCTTAGGATGTCTTTCTCTTCAGCATTCAAAATACAACTTACCAGGCGTTGTAGGGTCATATTCTAATATTTGGAAGCCTTTCGCCTTGTGATCTGTTCATACTTTTCGCAATCGCATGACGAACTGGAAACTGGATTCTTGTATATATAAAAACTTCAAGAAAAAAACATGAAAAAAAAAATATTGCATATTTTAAAATAAGAAATTTTAGTTTAATAATTAAATTGTTTTTTTTAAATAGTGGGATTATTTTGCATGTTAAATAATAAAACTTGTAATTTTCCCCCCAAATTGATGAAAATTTATCTTACTAAGCCACGCAGCCTAGTAAAACCAATTGTACTTTGTACGCTCTGGAATAATGGAGAGCGGCTCTGATTGAGGAATCGGAGAGCCGAGTTCGAATTCCAGTCGAATCCATTACACTCACTTCTCCCGCAACCTATAGGTAAATAGCAGGACAGATCAGGTTTTGTAGCCATGGGTGGCAACTGGTCTAGGAAAAGGAGAACTCTGAATTCAAAACCTGATATTCCAGGTTGGGGTTGTGCAGTAGGCTAACAAGCTACTCATTTAAAAACTGTTTTGTTAAAGAAACCTCAAAGATATCTAGCAGCCCTATGTTCCTCAAGGAATTTAAAGGCATAGTGTATATATACCATCTTAGTTTGTTTTTGTTTTGTTTTTTTGCATTTTTCCCCCAAATGTATGGATATTTTAGAGGATGTGACAGACAGACCGAGAAACGGAAGTCACCGAATATTATTAAAAGCAATCGTCAGGCCTAGAGAGCCAAGGCTACGTTGATATTTAATCCAGAGGTGGTCAGAGAAGAGCTAGACTTATGATTTTTGCAAGATGGTTTGTGCGAAATTGAATGCAACAGACTGGCCCGGAATTTGGTAAAGTCTGTTGCACTATAAATTGTATATCTCTACTGATGAACTAAATATTCAACGTTACTTTTACACGAAAAGGTTTTGATATTCAACAGCGAACTTTACTTTATGGATATAGTTATTGGATATTGCTCAAATGTATCGTTGTTTTCATGGTTGTTTTGAACTGACGCTTACGATCGGAATGCAAGGAAGATTCTGTTTTAAAGGGCACGACCTGATGCTTTCATCTGTTGGCTGCAACGCGAAATAGGCCCAATATGTACGCCTCAAAGTCACCTGTGACTTCAAAATTCAATGTCTACGAGGACAACACAAAAGAATGCCTTCATAGTTTGCAAACTTATTGGCAAAGTACAAAAAGACAAAAGCGTTGAAATAAAAGTATAACACTTCGGTGAACACGACTACTTAAATTCATTTTTGTTGGCAGAGTTGCTTTTATTTGGAGATTATTTTTTGGTCGTCTATTTGAGTTTTTCTGTGATGTTGATGAATTGTTTTATCTTACGGATATTTATTATGAACAGGGCTTTCAAGATTTCAATATACGCGTTCTTTTTTGAAGTTATTTTTTACACTTAATAATAAGAGGGAAATGACACGAAAATGAATGAATAAAAAATCCCCCCCAAAAAGGTGGAAGAGAAAAACACAGCACTAGAGTGAGAAAGACAGTAAAAATTATAAGTAATAAAAGAGAGTAAAAGATTATAGAGTTCTGGTAAAGTAAAGGAAGTTATAGAAAATAAACGACAGACTCGTGTTGTACTCGAAAGAGGAACGGAAAAAAGAGAAAGTTGTGGGAAGAAGTTCGGAAAAGAGGGAAAGAAGAAGAAGAAGAAAAGACAGTAGAAAATAATTGAAAGAAAAAAAAAGATGAAAAAGAAAGATGGAAAATAATCATGAAAGAGGAGAAATGTATTTGAATTTTTTCTTATTTAATAATTCCGCATACTGAATTTTTATGAGATGAGGAAAAGAAAGAAAAACACAAGTATGTTGAAAGGAAAGTAAGGAGGAGATAAGAGGGGGAGTGAGGAAAAAAAACGAGAAAATAAGAAAAGAAGATAAAAACGTAAGAGAGGAGTTAGTGGAAAATAATAAGCGGGGAAATAATTATAAATGGAAGAAAGAAAAGAGTAGAGAAAACAATAAAAAAGAAAAGGATCTGAAAACGAGAACGTAAAGAAGAGAAAAAAGAAAGAAAAGAAAAAAAGAAGAAAATAAACGAGAGAAGGGCACATAAAATACGAGAAAAAAGAAGAGAAAGGAAGAAAAGAAAAAGAAAGAAGAAATCTGTTGAAAGGAAAAACAAAATGGAGAGAAATTTGTAACATGTAAAAGCCAAAAAAAAAAAAGAGGATTAGGGAGAAGGAGGAACGGAAAGTATTGGGAAAAGGTTTGAAAAAATATTGAGGATAACAAAGTAAAGAAAGTAAAATGAAAGAAAAAAAACGAAAAATAAAAGAGAGAAAATTGATAAAATGAAAAACAAGAAAATATGGAGAAAAGATGAAAGCAAAAGGAAAAAAAAATAGTGCAATGGAGGAAGAAGAGAAACATGGGGAAACAAAAAAAACCCCAAAAAACGGAAACAGAAGCTGGGAAGGTGAAAGTAAACGGAAATAGAAAAGGAGAATGATATGATGACAGAAAGAATAAGTAAAAGAGAGAGTAATGGAGAAAAAGAAGAAAGAGAAAATAAAGAAAAAAATTTAAAAAAAAAAAAGAAAGAATACCAAGAAAAATGAAGAACTAGAAGAATTTACACAAAAAATAGAGAAAGAAAAAAAAGAAAAAAGAAAACAATATACGAAGAACAGTCGGAAAAAGTGAAAGAAAAGAAGAAGAAAAAAGGAAAAAGATGACGACAAAATTCTAACAGTGACCCAGTCCTCTGCTCACTGCTATATTGCTTGAAAATTAAAATGACGAATGATCGCGTGCAGAAATTCAGTTCCAAATCAGCACGTATTCGTTTACTTGGGTCTAATTTTTTTTTTAAACAACAAAATACACTTTTTTTAAAAAAAAAATAACAAACCATAAATAAATAAAACCAAATAAAAGAAAAGAAAAAAATCAAAAAATTGGTGTCTGCTTGATCAGGGCAAATCTTTGGAGAACCATTCCATTAAATATGAACGCGAATGAAACTGGGCAACTACTGATATGCTTATTCATTTGCAGAAACCAACACGGGAACAGAACTACTTTACAGTGAACTCTCACCCAGGCACGATAAGGATACAAAAGCCATTAACATGGAAGGTTCTGGAAAATTGAAAAAAAAAATGGAAGAAAGAAAGAAAAAATAGACAAATTTTTCGGTTTTAAAGTTTCGGTCGTTTAAAGTACACTGGCTTTTTAGTTGCCGATTGATTTTTCATCTTCTGATTCGTGTTTTAGCTACTCTAAGCTTACATCTTATCCAAGGAGAACACTATTCACCCCCTCTCATCATATATCTACTATTCAGATGATAGCGCCATTTGCTCTTTTTTAAAGAGACTAGCCGAAACATTATCTATCTATCTATCTATCTATCTATCTATCTATCTATCTATCTATCTATCTATCCCAGCCTGTTCATGTTTATCCATATTTCTATCTCAGTCTATTCATATCCATCTCTCTATGTCTCACTCTTTCTATCTATCTATCTAGCTAGCTAGCTAGCTAATGCTATGTCAATTGTTCTGTCTATCTACCTATCTATGGATCTATCCCAGTTTGTTCATATCTATCTATCTATCTATCTATCTATCTATCTATCTATCTATCTATCTATCTATCTATCTCAATCTGTTCATATCTATCTCTATATCTATCTCAATCTGTTCATATCTGTCTCTCTATCTCTCCCTCTGTTTGTTCATTATCTATCTATCTATCTATCTATCTATCTATCTATCCTTGTTCATATCTATCTATCTATCTATCTATCTATCTATCTATCTATCTATCTATCTATCTATCCTTGTTCATATCTATCTATCTATCTATCTATCTATCTATCTATCTATCTATCTATCTATGATACATCTCAGTTTGCTCATCTCTGGCCTATCTCTCTCACTTTGTTCATATCTATCTATCTATCTATCTATCTATCTATCTATCTATCTATCTATCTATCTATCTATCTATCAAAAACTATTAATGCGATATTCACTCACCAAAGATAAAAAACAGCAAAAATAATTATTTGAAAAAATATTTCAGCTTTAAATGATCAGCTGGGTTGAAACGCCGTAAAAAAATCAAAACAAGAAACAATCAATCTTTTCCCATAAAACTGATGACGTCTCCATACGCAACTGCTGCTTTCCCGCCATTTATATCATTTCGCTGTTCAGTAAAATGAGTATTATAGACTCTTCCAATTAAGTCGGTTGATTTGAACGATTTCTTTTTGCTGAAGGCTGTTGTAGATTTCTGGACATCTCACCTTGCATTTGTAGGTTTTTAAAAAATAAGTATGTCTTAGTTTTTGCTTCTATTAGTATGGCGTCCAGAAAATATCGATTTATTTTCTGCGGACAGCCTCAAAATAAAGAAATGCTGTAGAAGTGGAAATTCCGGTACGAATTTGATTTGTGTCTAACGCTGCACTGGGTTTGTCCAGTCACTCGTTGAAATGTTTGGAACTGACAACAAGCATCATTTAACCTTTACTGTTAAATTTTGCTTTCAGACATTTCGATAATACCATAGGTAATGCTACCGGTGAGATTAGACGATCCCTTATAAGGAAACATTCGTTGACCGAACATTTACCGTTAATATTGGTTGAGATTTAGAAAATCTTCCTATTAAAATAGATTTTTTTCAGGAAAATAGGTTTCTCAAGTTCATTGTTATTAATGTGTCAGGTATTAACAGTAGGGATGGCTTCCTTCCTTATCTTTTACTTGAAGTAGTGCTGAGCTCAACATCTTCGTTATGTTATTATATTCCCTTCGTGTCATCCATTTTAGTTGTTACTGTTGGAAGTCCTCAAGTGATGTGGCTTCTTTAATTTGTTACAGTTCTTTGCAATTCCACAGGATTTATTTTCCCGAAACCATTTTTAATCATTGTTTTGAGAGACCCGTTGTATACAGCTCACAGTTTTGACACATCTGAACGAGTTGGTCATGTTATCCGACAACGATATTAGGGTCTAGATCTGAGGAGACTGTTTACATATATGACTTGAGTTTTTAGGTTAATGTTTTCGTTTTGGGGCCTTGAAAAAAAAAGAACCTTTTTTTTTTTTAAATTCATCTGATAGTATAAACTTGTGGATTGGGTCTTTAATTTTTCACTGCATAACTACACACTGAGCATTACAACAAGTTACCATTTACTGTTATAATTTTATTCGTCATCAGTCACTGATCAATGCACTGGGGGCATTTGCTTTCAGGTCGAACCCTTTTTTAAGCCCAGCGTTGGTTGAGTAACGCAAAGAGTTGTAAGTTCAGTCACTGGCCACAACAGAGGGAAGAAAAACTTGGAGGGTTGATTTACTAAGTATTTTACCTGAAACTGAGATATCCAGAAAAGGCATGGCACGTGGAATTAGAACAATCTGCGCCTCGTGGACTAAATAAAACTTTCTGTTCGAAATTCTAACGTATAGCACCTGAAGAAGGCCGGAAAGTATAACAACCGAAACATCGTGAATATGGCAATAAACATGAGGACAATAGTCCGAACGATGCAATAATCTAAATACTTTTTTTTAATTTTATTTGATGGTCTTGAAACTTCCAAATTTATTGCTCGTGATTGGTTATAAACAGTCGCTTCTCTCCTTATCTTGAAGAATATAGAATGCCTGCTCTTCTTCGTTTAGAGCATCTCTTTGTCACTGTAGCTAATGATAAGGATTTTCTCTCATCATTTTATTGTATATTCCCTATGGGATACTTTATAGCCTTATTAAGAAACTTTCAGTTTAACTATACTGGATTTGTAGCGTTATCAAAAGGGTCACGCGATCGAGTTATATATTTTACTAAATATTCATTATCCGTTCTCCATCTCTCTCCATCTCCTTTCACTCGCTCCTCCTCCCTATCTTGATTATTTGATTGATTCATTTTCTACGGCTTATCAAAATTTGGGGGTTATTTAAAGCCAGAAAATAGATGTAGGTTGTAAGAACTTTTTTGAGATATTAATGATTTAGTGCTACAAGTTTTACTAACTGGCCCATACCTGGTGGGGGAGTAAAGAGATCGATTCATACCTTTCGTAATGGTATTTCGTAATGGTATTTGCGCATAAGTGAATATAAAGTAACCAACTGAAAATGCGACCTCGTCTCTTCAATTAACAATTCTGGGGCCATTATCCATAACAGTATCCACACATACAAGTTTACAGCTTCCGGTATTGCCAAGCTTTTACTACTTACTTTTAAACTACAAATTCCCCATGATTTCTCTCGAACGTCCATATCTGTACGAAGCGTATCTTAACGTAAACAAATGACATCATATATCCTGGAATGGAATTCAACAATTTTTTAAATATTTTATTGTTATACATTATTTAGATAGACACAGATATTTAAGAAAACGCTCTGTATATAATAAACAGTATTAACAACATTTACCAGTCTGAATGTCCGAGAAATGTCATAGAAAAAGTAATTGAACCTGTATCGTACACAGAACCTTCATATAGCTTGATGTGCTATACTATGTAGCTACGAAGGAAGCGTCTGGTTAGCAAGGTCGTTTTTACTGCTTTTAAACTACAAACTTGGTTCCTTCTGAAAGTTCTCCTTGAGGACCCAGGACACAGTGGATAAAGGCGTTAGTTAGATCCAGTGACAGGAACCAAAGATTGTGAGTTCAATACCCGGTTAAGGCAGTGGAGAATTTTCAGAGGGAAAATTAACAGGAGATAACTGATAACTGACATCCATTAAACATGGCACATAGAACTAGAGCAGTCCACCCCAGTGAGCGAAATAAAGGGTTCAGTTCGACATTCCAACCAACGTACAACGGCCGAAACGTTGTAATAAATATGGCGACAAAAATGAGGACAATAGTCCGAATAATGTAAATTGTGTCCTGTTTGTTTCAAAAATCAGTCCACTGTGGTGAAACTGGAATTATCTCTCCTTGGTACAGGCCTGGGCAATGGTATATGGGGATCGAGCGCATTCCATACTAAATGCTTGCTGTCTCGGTCGTACAGGCAATATTGAAAGAAATACAGGACATTACATTTGGGGATGGCTTGACTACAGGAGTTGCTGAAACTTGTCAGTGTTGACAGCCAACTGCATTCGGGTCCACACTCTTGGTTTTCTGTCTGGATTTACTTCAATAGTCTTCTCCGTATTTGGATGCTATCGTGAGGTAGCGGAAGTTTAAAATCAGATTTTTCCTTCCCTTAAATCTTAATCTACGAAGGCAAAAATATTATACATTATAACACTTCTTAAGTCTGATCCGAAACCGTGCAAACTATACCTAATATAACATCAGGTCATTATTATATCCTTTGATTTCTGCTGTATACAGATTTCTTTCCGAGTTCCCAGCAGAGAGTTCCCTAAGATCAGAAATCGCTTCCTGACATTTTCACCGAGCAGTTTTGTAAAAATAAATGAAAAGAAAAAAAAAGAGCCTAAGACTACACACATTTCCCATAGATAAAACCCTTCCTAATGTGTGAGCTGTACTCGTAAGTATTTTTCTATGGCATTGGCTAGAAAGAATCTCTTCAGTGAGTCTATCGGAACTCTTCTTCCAATCAATCCGAGGGCTCCAACTACAACTGGAAGAATAGTTGTCCTCAAATGCCATATTTTATTTTTAGATTTCCACTTCAAGACTCTTGTATTTTGATAGTTTTTTAAGCTATTTAAAGATACATTAAAATCTGCAGAGATTGTCATGTCAATAAGAAAGTACATTCTGTTCTTGTAGTCATTGATTATGGTGCCTGGGCGATAAATTTTGATTGTTCTGTTTGTGTGTATTGTAATGTATCATAAAATTGTTAAAGGTCCTATGTTAATAATCTATTCTGGGTGGTGTTCATATTAAACTCTTGCAGTTTCCTTTCCGTAAAAGTTGCAGATTTTCCTATGAAGAATTGACATTCTGTCATGCCGAGTTTATATTCAGTAGTTGGTAATACCATGCAACCTGATACAAGATGGTCAGTTGTTTCTGAATATTTATCAAGTAATCTACATTTGGGATTAACACAATTTTTTAGCATTGGTCATATGCTGTGTTTATGGCTAATATTCTGTTTTGTAATTTGTTTAAGCATTCAACACCAAGCAAGGTGAGAAGCCACTAACACACACGTGGTTACAGAGAGTTAGATCGAGAACAAAAAAGGAGTGATAGAGGAAAGGATGAAGAGACGGTTAGCGGATATATCAGGGTATCTGGAGACGTCGATTGACATTACATGTTAATAGTTGGAGATTATAGCTATCAGGGAAACAAGAAATGGAGAGGGAGTTCCACAGGCGAGAAGAGCGAGACATAAAGCTATTGGAGTAGAAGAGACGGCTACATTTAACAGTTTCGACACTAAAAGGGTGAGAGCGAGATGCCAACCTAGTTGGGCGCTTAAATTCATGAAGTCTGGGAACCAGCGAAAACAGTTCATCGGAGCAATTACCGTGAAAGTATTTGTAAAAAAGACAGAGGGAGGCAACGGCACGTCTGTGAGAGAGCGGCTGCAGACGAGATGCCAGATCAGGGCCAATTACTTTGCATATCCATCTATGGATTTTATCAAGGACATTCAGACAATTAGAAGGAGCTCCAGACCATATATGGCAGCAATACTCCATGTAAGGGCGAATGGTTGATTTATAGATTTGAAGGATCGACTCCGGCGAGAAAAATTTCCTGGCGCGGCACAGGGAGATAAATTTCCTTGTGGTAGACGAAGTTAGGAAAGTTGGCTCCCTATGCCGTGCCAGGAAATTTTTACACGGTATTTAACATCAGGCGAACACGCCTTTAGTTTTCTTTTCTCCTTTATTTGAGTATTCTGTATTCCATCTCATTCGATGACTTACGTATTTTTAGGTTTGGTTTTCTTTTTACGACATATCAACCTCAATGGGTCATTTAATGCACACAAGATTTTTATTGCTGGTAATATTTCATATATATTGTTAGTAATTTTTTCCCTTCAAAAATCTATTTCTGGTAATATTTTTTCTTTAAAAATGTATCGCTTGTAATTTTTTTTCAAAAAAAGTATGGCTAGTAATATCTTTTTTCAAAACAAGTATAGCTGGTAATAATATTTTTCTTTACAAAATTATTGCTGGTAATAACTTTGTTTACAAAGTATTTCTGGTTTTAAAACCTATTTTTACACTTCCCCAGTGTTTTGACCCCAGTTTGGGGGTTAACTATTTGCACATACCTTGGACCGTGACAGGTCTTACGACCCCGGGTCAGGGTGGATCTGGGAACACCAGCAATTAAGAGGTGGTTCCACGCTTCTCAAAACCTCCTGATCAGAGGCCTTGCTGCTGGATGTTGTTTATCGTCTTACCCAGGACGCGGATGTAGTCTATTGTCATACCCAGGATGGGTATTTTTTATTCTTTTGCACATTTATCTAATCTGAAATCCATATCGATTTATAGTACTGAGGATACCCTTCAACTCATTGTCGCCTTTGACAAAGAGTTTGATATCATCCATGTAGAATAGGGGATTAAGCCCTATCTTTTATTACTTTCTGTTCATAGTTATTACTATTTAATTCATGCGAAAGGCGGGCTAAGTACAAACAGATCAGAAGAGGCAACAGCTAGTCTCCTTGAATGATTCCTCATCGGATATTCACGCAACTGAAAGTGGCAGTACCTTTGATGTTATTTAGGCATAATGTGGTTTTCCCACGGTTTCATGCTATATTTAATGATATTTAAGGCATTGCACATTTCCAAAACCTTAAGGATACAAGAGTGCTAAATTATTATTGTTGTTATTATTATTGTTGTTATAATTATTGTTGCCGTTGTTGTTATTGTTGTTATTTATTATTATTATTTATTATTATTTATTATTTATTATTATTTATTAATATTATTATCATTTATTATTATTATCATTTATTATTTATTATTTTATTATTTATTATTATTCTTTATTATTATTATTTATTATTTATTATTATTATTTATTATTATTTATTATTATTATTTATTATTTATTTATTATTATTATTTATTATTATTATTTATTATTATTTATTATTATTTATTATTATTATTTATTATTTATTATTATTTATTATTCTTATTATTATTATTTATTATTATTATTTATTATTATTTATTATTATTATTTATTTATTATTATTTATTATTATTTTTATTATTTATTATTATTATTATTATTTATTATTATTATTATTTATTATTATTATTATTTATTATTATTATTATTTATTATTTTATTTATTATTATTTATTATTATTTATTATTATTATTATTTATTTATTATTATTTATTATTATTTATTATTATTTATTTATTATTATTATTTATTATTATTATTTATTATTATTTATTATTTATTATTATTATTATTTATTATTATTATTATTATTATTTATTATTATTATTATTTATTATTTATTATTATTTATTATTATTTATTATTATTCTTATTATTATTATTTATTATTATTATTTATTATTTATTATTATTATTATTATTATTATTATTATTTATTTATTATTATTATTATTATTATTATTATTATTATTTATTATTATTTATTATTATTATTTATTATTATTATTATTTATTATTATTATTTATTATTATTTATTATTATTTATTTATTATTATTTATTATTTATTTATTATTTATTATTATTTTATTATTATTTTTTATTATTATTATTTATTATTATTATTATTATTATTTATTATTATTATTATTATTATTATTATTTATTATTATTATTATTTATTATTATTATTATTATTATTATTATTATTATTATTATTATTATTATTATTATTTATTATATTTTCTTTGATATCTGGTGTGTTCCTATTTCTTTCCGGGTCCCGTCAAGAGACCTAAGGTCAGAAATAAGATCATGATATTTTTAACTGAGCAATTAAAAAAAACAAAAAAACAATAACAAACAAATACGTATTTTACACATACATTCGTAAGTTGTGGGCTGTACTCGTGAGAAGAATTTTTTGTATTTCTTCAAGACATGTACTTCCAGTAATCACTTCAAT
>CAHIKZ030005529.1:1025000-1040000 GCA_903632075.3 Acanthosepion pharaonis | reverse complement strand
TCCTGTAGTTTCCAAATATCTTTGGAGGCCAATTGTTGTAGTTTTGTAGGACAGTTCTAGTTGAACTAATCTTCTGCCTCCTTCGGATCTGGGCACATACAGACGATCAACATCAGCTTTGGGATGATGCATGCGATAGCAAGTGAGAAGCTTTCTCGTTTTGGCGTCCATTCGCTTAATTTCAGCTATGGTCCAGTTAAGGACATTAAAGCTGTATTGCACCACAGGGACAGCCAATGTGTTTATGGCTGATATCCTGTTTTTGAGCTTAGCTCAGTATTTAGTACCAGACGTACACGCCTGTAGTACTCTTTTCTTATTTTTCCTTCATTTGGGGGTGTTGTATGCCATCTCCTTTGCTAATTCCTAGGTACTTATAAGCTTCACCATGCTCCAGTTCCCTAATCTTTGTGACAAAATCTAAATCTATTAAGGGTGTTTCTGTAATTCTATCTTTCTTGAAAGTTACTTTTGCACATTTATCTAATCCGAAGTCCATACCTATGTCGTCACTGAAGTATTTTACAATATTGAGGAGGCCTTTCAACTCATTGCCGTCTTTGGCAAAGAGTTTGAGATCATCCATGTCGAGTAGGTGATTGAATATTTTCTTATTTATTTGGTAACCATAGCTACTGTTGTTCAGTTCATGGGTAAGATGGATTAAGGATACAAAAAACAGAAGGGGTGACAGAGAATATCCTTCAAAGATTCCACGTCGGATATTCAGACGGTTGGATATGGCACTGCCCCCGGTGTGACTAAGGTATAGTTTGGTGTTGCTTAAGGAAAATTAATACCGCAGGGGAGACTTTGTACATTTCCAAAGTCTTAAGGATCCAAGAATGTGGAACACTATCAAAGGCTTTACGATAATCAATCCACGCTGCACTTAGATTCCTGCGTCGTATCCTGCAATTTTCCAGGCTCATTTTATTTATCAGAAGTTTATCGTTGCAGCCATATGAACCTCTTCTGCATCCCTTCTGTTCCAGCGGGAGAGTGCTATTTGTTTCGAGAAAGGAATAAGTACGGTTCGTCAATACAGACGTGATCAACTTAGACGTTGTGGAGAGACATGTTATCGGTCTATAATTTTTCGGGTCGTCTGTTTCAGTTGTTTTTGGTATGAGGTATATCATACCTTCAGTAATCCATTCCGGGATTTTATTGGGATTATTTACAAGCGTTGATAATGTTTTTGCAAGAATTTCATGGGTAGATGAGAGATGATACAGCCAGAAATTGGGCAACTTGTCACTTCCTGGGGATTTCCATTTTGGAGATTTCGTTAGAGCTTGCCTAACATCATCTGTGGATATATTTTCCCATTCTTGCAGAGGTGTATCCAGCATTCGTACTTCTCCACGCCGTATCCATTCTGCATTTGGGTTATACTCCTTTGGGCTGCTCCAGATATTTTCCCAAAATGTCTGTACATTATCAATCGATGGTGGCCTTTCGACATGTATAGGTGTTTTTCCAATTTTCCTGTTAAAATTTCTTAAGATCTGTTCGGAATATTTTATTTTGGCGATAGAACCTACAACGTTTTTCGTATCGTCTTATTATTATTATTATTATTATTATTATTATTTTCTTTGATTTCTGACGTTTACTCATTTCTTTCCGGGTCCAGCCCAGAGATATAAGGTTAGAAATGGCATCAGGACACTTTCCACTGACAAATTAAAAAAAATATTACATAGATAAAGCCCTTCGTAAAGTATAGACTGTACTTGTCAGAACATTTTTTGTATCTCTTTGAGGCATAAACTTCCAGGAATCCCTTCAATTAGTCTACTGGAATCTTTTCCAACCAGTTCTAGGGTTCCAACTACAACAGGGATTATTGATGTTTCCATGTGCCACATTTTTGAGATATCTATTTCAAGGTTCTTGTATTTTGACAACTTTTTGAATATCTTCAAAGATACATTGCAGTAAACAGGGACTGCCGTATCAATAAGGAGGCTCTTTTTTTGGTTTGTGGTCATTAATAACAATATCTGGGCGGTTGGCTTTGATTGTTCTGTCAGTGTGTATTGTGTAGTCTCATAGAATTGTAACAGGTCCTTATTATTATTATTATTATTATTATTATTATTATTATTATTTACTTGGACTTCTGTTGTACATTCATTTCTTTCCATGTCCCAACCGAAGACCTGTGGTCAGAAATGGCTTCATGACATTTTGCACTGAGCATTTTAGTATATATCCTTGATTGGTGGAATTTAATTTAGGTATTTAATTTTATATCTCCGCTTGATCTTCCTGCATTTGAGTGTTGAGATATTTGGATTTCTTGAGATCTCAGATTCTCATTTATTTTCTTAAGTTTGATTTCAAGCTACTGATTAACTTTCTGCTATGGACACACTTCTGATTTGTGTTGTTATAGCATTTTTTTTTTTTTTTTTTTTTATCGCTAGCGTTACATAGACAAAGTTCTCCTATTGTGTCAATTTTCTGTATGTCTCTCTTAGCTGGGGTTTCCAGGATTTTTCAATGTGTTGTTTGTTCCATTTTTTTATAATCCCAAGTTACCTATTATTGGTTATTATTATTTTTCTATTTCAATTTCCAGGTTTTGTTTTTGTTGTTTTCCGCTGGACAAGCCATATCAATTTAGGCAAGTTTTTCTTTTGATTTCAATTTTCCTGTCTGTGGTATACTCATTTCTTTTCTGTAACGGGTTTCGTTCATACCAGTTTTTGTTACCTTTTTCCAAAAGTGTTTGCAATTATCCATCCCCATGACGATTTTATATTCATTTGGGGCAAAAAAAAGATTAGATGGTCTATTGTTTCTTGGTATTTGTCAAAGCCCTTTTGGATCCATTATTATGTATGATATTTGCCTGAAAATTCTGTGAAAAGACTCTGGTCTTGAAGAATAAAGTTTTTTTTGATGCTCGTAACCATTATCTTTTTATTTGCACGTTCTGGATATTGGCCATGCAGAGGTTTGTCTTGCCAGTTGTTTCAAAGGGCTTTATCCTTGGCTTCATATCTTTGCTGCAATAGTTGGTTCTTGGCTTCTGTTTTGATTTACTACAGAATCTACTAAATGTAAATGTTGTTTGTATTTACTGCCTTCTTTTTATTGAATATTTTTTCTTTCTGTTTTCATGTTGTTTCACTAATTTTATCATCCAGTCATTTGTTGTTTCCATGTAAGTTAGTAAGCAATAGTTGGTCTTGTATTTCTAGCTGAATAAGACCTCTTCCACCTTCTTTTATGGTTCAGCCTTTGGATGATGCATCTTATACTTAGATCCATTTGTCTGATGTCATTTAGTCCAGTTCAAGAAACCACTGGGATGTTTTTAATGGCAAAATAATTTTTTAGACCAGTTTCAAGATTTCCTTGTATTTTGATACCTATTTGCTAAATATTATTAAAAACTTATTATTAAAACTTATTTAGCACATTTATTATTATTATTACTGAAGCATTTACAGTCATGAAATATAAGAGATTATTATTATCTACCGCGTCGAGGATTCAAAAAAAAAAAAAATTTGTTGTTGTTTTTGTTGTTTTACAGTTTCATTTCAAACCAGAGACCTGTTAAAAAAATGACATTCCCACTCGAAAAAAAAAAAAAAAAAAAAATAGAGATGTATTTCTTTATTAACCCAATTAGTCTATTGGAATCTTTTCCAACCAATTCGAAACTACAACAGGTTGTTGATGTTCAATCTTTTAAATTTAGGGTCCTTGTATTTTGATAATCATCCGTTTTTTATTAATATTATTATCTGTATCATAGCAAAAATTCAAAAAAAACAAAAAAAAACAACCAGTTTCATCAGATGCGTTATTAACCCCGAAAGGTACAATCTAAATGGGTGATGCGAAATCATCCGTTTTTGCCTAGTTTCCTGTATCGTAGCAAAAATCACAATGAGATGCTTAAGGCCGATATAAGAATTATAATCATTCAATAGACAAGATGGAAATGACACTTATGGCAAACAACGAGTAAATCAAGACGACTGTCTGCGGTTTTAAATATTAAAATAGCGATGATAGAAACGTCAAACTGAACAGCTCAGCGGAGATGAGACTGTCTTAAAAGTATTTAAGTTTCATTATTAGATGCACGACTAACAAAGAAAATATACGGATGCAGTCTGTGATCAGAGAAAGAAAATTAAACGGATAAAGTTATTCACATTTTAGAAAAAGATCTTTATAGTTAATAATCTCAACTAAGCAGAAGGCAAATTATTTTTTTAAATAAAAGGTAGGAAGACAATCTAGCGCCAAATTCCAAATCAAATGGTGAGAATATCCGCTTCCATAGAGAAAATAATCGGCATTTATTGACCGAAGATTTCTTCTTAAAAGAGTTCTCAGGAAATTATGCTTTTCCCATCTTCTAACTGTGGTCGCTTTTTCTAAAATCCCACGTGCTGTATGCTTGGAATAATGGGGCGGATTTGTTAAACTGAAACGATCCCGTTGAGATACACAAGGGTGTCTCCTGAAATACCCACAAAAAAAACATGTATGTGTCTTGGATATTATATATATATATATATATATATATATATATATATATATATATATATATATATATATATATATATATATATATATAGCAACCATAATATAAGGAACGTGTGACATAAATATGTGATTATAAAAAGTAATGCATGATTAGCAATGAAATTTTCCTGAAAAAGATTACCCAATGCAAAAATTATACAAAGTTACAAAAATTTACATAATAGTTTTTTTTTAAATAAAGATTAAATGGAACTCTACCGGACAAAAGTTGAGTGAACGATCTTTTAATACTTGATTGCAAAAAATATCAAAAAATGGTAAACACCTTTATTTTAATGACTTCTCTGCATCGTCGACCAAGAATATATATATATATATATATATATATATATAATTATATTTTTCTATATATATATATATATTCTGATAAAAATATATATTATGGCGTAATCTTGGTACCACATGCTGCTGAAGAAGCCTTTTATAAAATCTCCCAGGATATAATGATAAGGCCAACACCTGCATTTTTTTTTCGGTAAAAACCTTTCATTACGTAAGTTTTGCCCTCGAATCATGCAAACTTGGACTTCACTGAAATGAACTGTATCCCATTGTCAATCCACACATATTTATGTGCCCTTTGGTTTCGTTTTTGAAATGAGTTTCCGTTCCTTATTTTATGGCCGCTATTATCTGTCTCTTCATTAAATTTATTAATGTAAAACGGTTTTTTGTAGATATTCTAACAACAAAGGTCTGCCAGTTTTTGGTTTGCATCTAACGTTTTATCGGTTTTATAAAATTACAAATGAACGACAAAATAAACAATATCAGAAATTTCTGAAATTGCCTTTTTTTTTGATAGTTAGCGATAATGAGTTTTTTCTTTAAAGAGAAGGCGTTTTGCGACAAAAATAATTTGTGCATAAAAAATAAATTCCTAATGATAAATCAATCTTTGCTTATTGTTGAAAAGTATGCGTTCGAAACAATACGTATTAAAAGTTTATGCAAATTATTAAGTGTCCTGTAATTTGTTCCATTTAATCTTTATTTATGCGTTTACCATGGTAAAAAGAAACATGCATTATTTTCTGCGAGAGACTTATATTAATTAATGTTGTTGTAAATGACAAAAAATAATTTGTGCGTAACAAATGTAAAGTTAAGAAAAGAGGAGTGAAATATTCGACATCGTGTGTGTGTATGTATGTTATAGTGCTGGATGGCCCCCCCCTCGTTACATGTTTTATCAGGAAAAGTTTTTGAGACAACAGTTTTGGAAATTAGGACAAAATAACCTGACACAAGATCCAATTTCTGTTGGGTTCGTTGTATTCATTAAATTTGCTGAGGCATAATTACCTAACAATAAATCATACACTCTAAAAATATTTTCTGGCTTTAAATAACCTGAAAAGGCTTGATAAGCCATAGAAAATAAATCAAATTAATTCATAAGCGTTTTGATTAATTGATTTGTTTTCTACGGCTTATCAACATTTTTTCAGTGTTATTTAAAGCTATTTTTTTATTATTATTATTATTGTAAGAATGTTTTTGGAGATAATAATAATTTAATGATACAAGACCTACTATTTAACCCACAGCTGGGGAGAGAAGAAGATGATCCATTTCTTTCACAAGGGTATTTGCGAGTAAGGGAATATAAAGATCCCAACGGGAATTGGAATTTGGCTTTCCGAGTCGTTATCTATGACTCCATCCGCACATGGAAGCATAGAGCACCTGGTATTCCCATACGGTTACCCATCTACGTCCCGACCAGGCTCGACGTTGCTTAACGTCAGTAATCGTATGAGAACTAGTGTTTCAACGTTATATGGCCGTAAGCCTTTTATTTTGTTTTTGGAAGTTAACAGATTATATCATTTTCTTTTCTATGCTAAATTATTGTTTTTGTTCCTCTTGGAAGTGTTCAAGTGATGTGAGTTGTATTATTTAGTGAAGCTATTTATTTGTGATTGTGTGGTGCCATTCGATAGAGTTCGAAGAATGATCGTCTTCAGGATTAGTTCGTGTGAAGGATTTTTTTACTGATCTATTACACAAGATACTATCAGGTCATCCCATAAGTTCTGTCCGAATTTTGAATAAAGAAAACAAGTGACCAAATGTTACATTTAATTACAGATTCAATCAACAATGTATTTTCCCTGATTATTTATGAAACCCTTTCATCTATTAACAAGCTTACTAATTCCATTACTGTAAAATTCTTTTGGCTTTGATTCGAAGAACTCACAAATGTCAGTTTTAACCTCTTCCTGTGTTACTAAAGCTGTTTCTTCCAAATGATTATGTCAGCTACGAAACATATGGTAGTCGGAAGGATCAAGATCGGGAGAATAAGGTGGATGAGGAATTTTCTCCCAACCAAGTTCTTCGATATTTTGTGACGTGATTCTTGCTGTGTGGGGTCGCGCATTGTCCTGATGAAACATCACCTCTTTTCGATTCACTAGAGCAGGTTTTTTCCTCAAAGCTTGGTTCAAACCCTGTAATTGCTGACAGTATATTTGAGCATTAGTCGTTGCATTAGGTGGTAAGAATTCAAAGTGGATTATTCGTTGGCGATCCCACCAGATTGAAAGAAGAACCTTTTGCCCATGAAGTTCACTTCTCGACTGTTGCTAGGGTCCTTCCCCTTTACCAAGCCACTGTCTACGACGCTTAACATTTCGATAAAAGATCCATTTTTCGTCGCCAGTCACAAGTCTATCCAAAAGGTGAAACAAGTTAGCGAGAATGGAGAGAAGAGCAGATGTCAACTCAGGATTTGAGGTTGTTTTCAGACAATTCATGAGGCACCCATTTTCCAAGTTTAGGAACATTTCCAAGTTGTTGAAGATGACGATGAACAGTTGTATGGTTTGAACTGAGAACCACTTGTTTCCTCAACTGATAAAGCAGGATTTTCTTCAAGGACTGCTTCAAGAAGCTTTCATCAAACTGAACTGGACGTCCAGTTGGATCTTCATCTTCAAGGGTGAAATCTCCACCTCTGAATTTTGCAAAACCATCTTCTGCAAGTTCTTTCATTCATTCCTCTCCATAAACTGAGTGAATGTTTCTAGCCGCTCCGGCTGCTGAGTTTCCTTTCTTGAATTCATAAAGCATTATGTGCCTCAAATGATTCTTGGGTACTCCCATATTAGCAGTGTTTTAATCAAACACAACTTAATTTTATTGTTCCCTGAAATAAAACTTGATCAGTTTAAATGCATCTAAACATAAAAATAATGTTCAGCTCCATTAAATATTATAAAATACTTTTTAAATTTCGTTCATTTTAACAAAAAGTTAAAATTGGGACAAAACTTATGGGATGACCTGATAGTTTAAACATTTTTCAACCAGTCGGATGTCGTTAATTACATCCACAGCGTTAAAATTTATAATCATTTTAGGATATCGGCGATCATCTTTCTCCGCGAATTCTGTTTCTTTATAAACTGTAAATTACCCGGCATTATTTTAAAATAAATTCTCCATAAGCAAGGCAATAAAGCCACTAAGACATAATGGGTTACAGAGTGTGAAGGAATATGAGAAAAAGAAAACAACACTTAAGGAGAGAGGAAAATAAAACAGCATTTAAATTTTTGAAATTGACTGGAAGTGAGAGAGAAGAAAGTGTTAGAATAGAACTTACAGTTCCATCTAGCCATCTCAACTTACCGCCAATCCAGTACTGCATTTAAATGTTTTTTAAAAGTCTGTGTGACAAAAAGGAAAACACATTAGAACATTAACCATGAAAATATTTGTAGAAAAAAAACAAAGGAAAGTCACGTTAAAGTGAAGAGAAAAATTAACTGAAGCCAAAATGACAGTTGGGGACCAATAGTTTTGCAGATTCATCTTTGTATTTTATGAAGAATCTTTAAATCCATAGCAGAAGCATAAGTTCAGATGTAACAGCAATATTCATTGCATGGTAGAAAGTAAGATTTATAAATGGGCAAGATAAATTCGCATTATTCGGATTATTCTCCTCATCTTTGTCGCCATATTTAGCACAATGTTTCGGCCGTTTTACGCTTCGGCCTTCTTCAGATGTTTGGAATGTCGAACTGAACCCATTATTTCGCTCACTGGGGTAAACTGTTCTAGTTTCACGTGTCATGTGTGTGTGTGTGTGTTGTTTTTTTAATGGATGTCAGTTATCATTTATCTCCTGTTAATTCCCCTCTCCAAGTTCTCCACTGCCTTAACCAGGTATTGAACTCACACTCTTTGTATCCTGTCACTGGATCTAACCTACGCCTTTATCCACTCTGCGTTTGTTAGATCCAGTGACAGGACCCAAAGAGTGTGAGTTCAATACCCGGTTAAGGCCGTGGAGCACTTGGAGAGGGGAATTAACAGGAGATAATTGATAACTGATATCCATTAGGGGGAAAAAAAGGCACGTGGAACTAGAAGAGTCTACCCTAGTGAGCGAAATAATGGGTTCAGTTCGACATTCCACCCACCTGAAGAAGGCCAGAGCGTACAATAACCGAAACGTTGTAATAAATATGGCGACATAGATGAAGACAATAGTCCGAATAATATAAATAGTGTACATAATACCTCATCTCAGAAATATAGACAGATACTGAAGATAAATTCGGGCAAGTAAAATTGTCTAGCACGATACAGTAAACCAACATTCTGAGAAGCAAAACTAGCAATTGATTCAACATAATGTTTACACTTCGTGTCATTACGGCTTCTTGATAATTTTTAGTGGATTAGCTTCCATTTTTCCATGGTTTTCAATTCAAATTTTTGCTTCTCTTTGACGGGCTGCCATAGATGTAGTAACATCTTTTCGGCCCGGATAACCGTTTTGATACTTGCACATTAAACAAATGAATAAAAAAAATATCATCATATCAAACTAAAATCAATTTTGTTTATATCGTACACATTGCTACGATCCTAATGATTAATTGTTTTAATTATCCTGCCGACATCGGCGATTATTAATCCGATTGTCCCTATTGTCAACATTACAACAGATAAATTAATATAACGAACACGCTTACAAGGTATGGTTGGTGTATTCCTTATCATATAAAGATTTTATGATTTATAAGTATTTCTAGTGCCCAATAAAATATATCACCTTTAATTACAGAAAGCATTATCTACATGATTAGAAGAGAAAAAGCCGATGTTGAGGAATCAGAGAGCCTAGTTCGAATTCCAGTCGATCAATTTCATTCACTTACATGCTAGTACCTTTGGGAAAGTTATTAATCATCGTTTTCTACCGTCCCCCCAGCTATGGGTAAATAGCAGGGCATATCAGGATCTATAGCCTTGGATGGCAACTGGTCTAGGAGAAGGACAACTCTGAATGCAAAACCTGTGGATGGCTGTTTGGCGACCTTGTGTCATGTAGTGCACCAGGTCTCTGTATTCGGCCCTTCAAAAAGTGGGGTTGCTTCTGCACAAACCTTTCGCCACTATAATCAAATGATCAGTTGTGTGAGCTGTCGGTACCTAAGAATTGAGATACTTGAGCCTCATACGTTGAATACGACGAGAGAGTCTACCATATATATATATATATATATATATATATATATATATATATATATATATATCTGGATATGAGGTATTATGTACATTATTTATATTAATCGGATTATTGTCCTCAACTTTTTCGTGAAAAACTTATCAAAACGCTTCTGCCGCTGTTCGCTACGGCCTTCTTCAGGTGGTTGGAATGTCGAACTGAACCCTTTGTTTCGCCTTAAGCATAGAAAAAAATACAATATGGGAAGCCAGAGAAAAGCAATGATAGCAACTGGTTGCTATATGGGCTCAGGTAAAAACATGTAATGATAACAGCAAAATTGCAATATGAGCACTGCTAAAAATAGCTGCTGAACACATTAGGTTTATAATAGACAGAAATTCATACCCAGGTGTCCTCGTGGCACAGTGGATAAAGGCATTGGTTACATCTAGTGACAGGACCTAAAGAGTGTGAATTCAATGCCCGGTTAAGGCAGTGGAGAACTTCCAGAGGAAAAATTAACAGGGGATAACTGATAACAGATCTCCATTAGACGTGGCACGTGGAACTAGAACAGTCTACCCCAGTGAGAGAAATAAAGGGATCAGTTCGACATTTCAACTACCTGAAGAAGGCCTGAGCGTACAACGGCCGAAACGTTGTGATAACTATAGTGACAAAGATGAGGACAATAGTCCGAATAATATAAATAATACATATATATATATATATATATATATATATATATATATATATATATATATATATATATATATATATATGTATGTATATATATATATATATATATATATATATATATATATATATATATATATATATATATATATGTATATATATATATATATATATATATATATATATATATATATATATATATATATATATATACATATATATATGTATATATATATATATATATATATATATATATATATATATATATATATATATATATATATATATATATGTGTGTGTAAATATATTAGTAAATATATGTATTTATTATATATATATATATATGTAATATTTTAAATTATGTTTATATGTTGAATGTAATGTCGAAAAGTCTGATATATGTATATATATATAACTTCAGACTATATATTTTATTATCTTTTTCAAATCTTCAAGTTAGTTGTCCTATATGTAGTCCATAAATTTAATTTCGTTAAGTTCGTTTTAATTTATATATTTATTTTTCCATATATATGTGTGTGTGTGTGTGTTTGTGTGTGTGTGTGTAAATACTTTCTAATTATTTTACGTTCGTTTTCCTGATATATCTTTTTTTTATACGTCTGCACCAGATTTTAGATAATATATACATATATATATATATATATATATTTTAGATAATATATATATATATATATATATATATATATATATATATATATATATTGTTTTTTGAGATAGACTGTTTCCCGTATCACGGCTCATCAGTGTCGATAGACGTCCGGTTGCCTCTAGCTGGGATCGAAACCCGATTGAATTGGCATCAGTGTGGGATTCTACCAATAAGTCGTTAGCGCGCAGCAGGGCTGAAAGTGAATTTAAACATATTTATTTTTAGATAAACACACTGTGACTGAGCGAACTCGATTTGTTTTACCGAAGAGTCTTGCATTATTAGCCGTAATAGCCACTGTTTACAAACCCACACTTTCTCCCCAGAGAGCTCAACCGAAATAATTTTTTTCAGGAGCATATATTGTCATCCACAGACAGACTGTTTCGCTGTATCCCAGTGTGGATAGACGACCGGTTGTCACTAGCTAGGTTCGAAACCCGACTGAATTGGCATCAGTCGAGGATTCTGCTACTAAGCCTTTATCCAGGTATGATGTGAACAACTAGATTACAATTAGTACAATTTCAATGTTCGTAATATTTAATTTAAAAGAGGGTTCAATACAAAGTAGAACAATATTCTTTATCTTGTATATTACATCGAATTCATGTCAAAATCGCTACACAATTGCAGTTGTGTTTCGATGTCTATCAGCGCATTACACCAAGCGACTACACAGTACACATAGACAGAACAATCGAACCGAATCACCCAGACATCGTTATTAGAGACAGAAAAAAAAAAAAATGCCTCCTTATTGATATGGCAGTTTATGTTCAAAAAGCTATCAAAATACAAGGACCTCGAAATAGAAACCTCAAAAATGTGGCACGTGCAAACATCAACAATATCTGTTGTAGGTAAAGCCCTCGGATTCATTGGAAAAGATTCCAATAGACACATTAAAGGAATTCCTGATAGCCCATGCCTTAAAGAAATACAAAATTATTTTCACGAGTACAGCCCACATCTTACGAATTTTTTTTTTTATTTAATTGCTCAGTGGAAAATGAAATGACGTCATTTATGACCTTAGATTTCTGAGGAGAACCTTGAAATAAATTTGTACACATGAAAAATCAAAGGAAATAAAATAATAATAATAACGATATTAACTATATACAGAATTCAGTACCTTGGAATCTTTAGTTCTTTATCCCAAATTGACTTGGCTACCAAAAGGATAATCTTCGTGATGACGGATTTAAAATTTCAGTTAACTCACTTATTCGTTGGCTTGGAATATTTCCACTTGCCCAATTATAGGCATTGCGTAAAATCAGGTACAGACTTTTGAAATTTCTTGGGCTCACAATGAGGTAAGAGGTCTTGGGAAATTTGTTACTCACATGATATGTGGAAGGCAAGTGAAACAGAGGGAAACAAGGCATAACCTACCGAGCGAAATTCAGTGAATTGATGGCGAAACAAAATTTAGGAGAAATAAAAAATTAAAAAAAGTTAATAAGAGCTGCAAAGAACAAATAATTGTGGAGTGTCATGGTCGCCAACGTACAGGCAGGTCACAGTGCGTAAAAGAACAAAATATACATGATATACTAAAACCTTTATATTCCGGAAAGAAAAACCAGAATAGCTGAAAGCACGAAATGACACATACCCATTATTATCACGGATAATTTCTGTACTACTTTGTCATACAAGAAATTATATACCAACATGTATATACTTGTCCCCATTTGTTCCACACGGAGAAGTTATAACACGTATGAATACAACAAGCAGTGTGAACGGGAGCAACAACGACATACATTACAATATTTCCCAAAATGAAAACGACCTCGCCGGTCGTATCCTCTATGTACTTGGTGTGACAATGTGGTTTCCTTTTTTCGCGCTAACACTGCGTGTTGGCCTTGATGTCTATCGTCATTGAGCTCTATATCGCAAGCAGGTGTCGTCTCCCAAGAAACTGAAGTAGCTTACTGGCCGTCACATAACCTTCGTGAATTCATCTAATCCGAAGGGGGATAATCACATTTGCATTCCCACGCACCTCTTTAAAATGGAAGAAAAAAAATAAAAGTCTCAAAATTTATTATTATAAACAACTAAAATCCAGTAACGTAATAATGCATTTAAAACAAATTGCTGCTTAAATATCTTTGAATGTTTATCTTTACTCACACAACTGTCGATGAAACGTGGGCTGAAATCTTGAACATAATACATATTCAGTATACATGGATAGTTAGATATATATATTGAACTGACTGTAATAGATACATAGATGGACAGATAGACAATGAACTTAGTGTAATAGATAGATAGATAGATAGATAGATGATAGATGAATAGATAGATAGATAATAGATAGATAATGAACTGACTGTAATAGATAAATAGATGGACAGGTAGACAATGAACTTAGTGTAATTGATAGATAGATAGATAGATAGATAGATAGATAGATAGATAGATAATGAACTGACTGTAATAGATAAATAGATGGACAGGTAGACAATGAACTTAGTGTAATTGATAGATAGATAGATAGATAGATAGATAGATAGATAGATAATGGACTGACTGTAATAGATAGGTAGATTGAAAGACAAACTGACAGACAGATAATAAATTCACTGCAATAGACAGACAGAGAGCGCCATAGATAGATAGATACTAAACACACTGTAACAGATCTATAATGAACTGTAATGAAATAGATAAGTATATAATGAACTGACTGTAATAGATAGGTAGATAGAAAGTTAGTGAACTGACTTTAATACATAAATAGATAGATAGACATCCAGGCAGATAAGAAACTCACTGCAATAGACAAACAGCGCGATATATAGATAGATAGACAGATAGATAGACAGATAGATAATAAACTCACTGTAATAGATATATAAAGAACTGACAGTAATCGTTCACTATTTGTCTACCTATTACAGTTAAATACATAAATATATAATGAACTGTATTAGATATATAATGAACTGACTGTAATAGATAGATAGATAAATAGATAGTGAATTGACTGCAATAGATAGATTATTATAATAACCTCAATATAATAGATATATAAAGTGACTGTAATCATTCATTATCTATCTATTACAGTGAGATAGACAAATATATAACGAACTGTCTGTAAGACAGATGTACAGATAATGAATTGACTGTAATAGATAGATAGATGGATTGATACTCAATGAACTGAGTGTAATAGATAGATAGATAGATAGATAGATAGATAGATAGATAGATAGATAACGAACTGACTGTAATAGATAGGTAGATAGATAGACAAATAATAAACTCAATGTAATAGACAGACAGACAGCACGGTAGATAGATAGATAATAAACACACTGTAATGGATATATAATTAACTGATTGTAATCGATCACTATCTATCTATTAGCCATATAGAAAAATATATAATAAACTGTAAGGAGATAGATATATACCGAAGTGACTGCAATAGACAGATAGATATATAGATAGATATATAATGTACTGAATGTAATAATTAAATAGATAGATAGTGAATTGATTGTAATAAATAGATAATAAACTCAAGGAAATATATATTAATAAT
>CAHIKZ030005529.1:1012500-1020000 GCA_903632075.3 Acanthosepion pharaonis | reverse complement strand
GTAGAGGAGGTCAAGACCTCGAACTGGTTGAATAAAGGAGGAATGGAGGGTTTTCGATTATTCAGGACACTCTTGCAGACTTGCCAATAATCTTTGGAGCCAAATTTGTGAGATGCAATACGTTCCTTCATTCGAGCAGCAAATATTGACTTAGCTTCGTTGAGGACACGCTTACACTCGTTACGGGCAGAGGCAAAGAGACGTCTATTGCAGTCCGACATGTCGCTACGGAATCGATGAAAGAAGTGATTCCCTATGGGCGATGGCAGATGAGCAAGCAGCGGAGAACCAAGGGGAGGAGTGCGACTTGACCTTAAATTTCCTTGAGGGGATGAAAGCGTCGATTTCAGCTTTAACCCAGGATGAGACCTCAAAGCACATTCTTGGACAGGGAGTTAAAAGACAATATCCCAGGGGATATCGCGGAGGAAGTCACGGAATGAGTCCCAATCCGCTCGTTGATAGTAGAACGAGGTTCTTGTGATGGGAGGTTCTTTGCAGGGTATGGAGTTGAAGGAAACGTTGACAGATACCACAGCGTGATCTAAAATGCCAAGCGGGCAGAGCTGTGTGGCGCTACAAGATTCAGGGGATGGAGGTAAAAACACAGGTCGAGAATCCTGATGCCTTTAAAGCCAGGTTTCGAGGGCAAAACGCGTGGGGAAGTCGACTATCTGCGTGGGGATTGAGGAATTGAGAAGTTAAATGTTTGAATGCCAGCCCGGTCAGTAGTAGCATTCAAGAGCCAATTTGTGTGATGGACATTAAAGTCACCGAACACGAATATATATGGGCAAACGGGTGGAATAGAGAGAGGGCTTGTCTATGCTGTCAGATATGCTATCAAGTATCCCACAGTCTTGAGAGGATGGAGATTAATAGAGGAAGAAGATAGCTTACGGCATCGAGGAGAGATAGTCGAGACACATCTACGATAGGTCTGGCGATTCGAGGTTTACAGCTCTCTGGCCAGGGGAGATGGTCCTTGACATAGACACCAAGGCCGTGTATGTGGGTTAGAGAGTCTTTCCTGAGGAGAGGAAGGTAGCCAGGGATCGAGAGATCAGTGGAGGGAATAGACGAGACAAGGTTTGTCTCACACAGAGCCAGTATATCAGGGCAGTTTGCAGTGAGGAAAAGATTTCAAACTGCAGAAGTTTGTTCTAATGCCACGGATGTTGGAGAACGAAATGTTGAGGGTTTAGGTGATTTTTGCGGGGCTGGTTTAGGTTTACTTTTTTGATTCAATCAAGTCTTCATGTTTAGTTTGTTGGAAGATGAGAAGGCCTGAAGTATAGAGAAGCAGATGGTTATCGACCGCAACGTGAGCAGAGAGGAGTTGGCATAATCTGCATCATAGTGTGGCCTCAGGGTTGCCCACCGGGGTGACTGCAGGGACACCGATCCATGCGCGTCATGGCACTACAAACACCCTGGTATTATACAACTGTTGATCAGAGCGGCCGCTCAAGACGCTACGCAAGAGATAGGGCTCCTAACTACCAGTCCGAAACAGCAACCAGTGAAATGTCAACCGTGTACCCTCAAAATGAAGAGGTAATGCCACAGACTGCGTGCACATCACGGGAGAAAAATATCAGTACTAGTACAGAGGCCAGAGAGAGAGAGAGAAAGTGCAGGAACCCCTTCTTAGACAGGAAACAAAGTGTGAGCCTCTACGCTTGTCCAGGGAAGGGGAGAAGTGTTGACCGGGCGGTAGGAGGGTCTACCTACTCCTATTACATATAACACATAACAGTGACAATAACAAACAGATAAGGGCCGGGAAGTAGTTGGCAGTGCCCATTCCTGGCACTATACTACGCGCGTTAAGGGGGATAGGATGGAATTTATTAGTATTTTATACTTATACAACACTAAGTATTAAGTATAAGTCCCAATGTTCTATTCTAAAAAAAGGGACATTTTTTTTCTTTTTTTCCAGAGTTTTTAAGAACGATTTTATAACAAAAAAAACAAAAACATCATTTAGGTTGAATAAGTATTAATGTTAAATTAGTCAGGTGATCAATTTTCACAATAGCTGAATAAAATAAATTCGTAAAACATGATGAATATATATATATATATATATATATATATATATATATATATATATATATATATATATATAGAGAGAGAGAGAGAGAGAGAGAGAGAGATATGCTATCGGATGCGTCTTTGGTAGAATGAATTTATACTCACACATGGCGGAAAGTTATTCTTCGTGTCAATTCAAATCAACCAGTGATTGTACGGCTAGTCATTCTCACACCCAAGTGTCAAGTTACAGATAACGCAGTGCTGGGTGTGGGGGTCAGTCAGTGACCATTCTACCCTTCACCAGCAGTGGGCTTGGGAGAATTTGCATTAATAAAATATTTAAACCACGAGGAGAACGAACGGCAAAACGATTCCGCGAGAGGTCAATTTTTTTTTTCTTATCGAGCAAAAGATCATAATTGGAGGGCCAAGGAATACTGAAGACATGTTAACTCATGGTGAAGGGACATTTTTCCTTTTTCCAGAGGTAGTGGGGACGATTTCCAACTACACAAACAAGTTATCAGTTAAGTTAGAACAAGTATTAATGTTAAATTTGTCAGGATGATGAAGCAACAATAGCTGAATAAAATATATATATATATATATATATATATATATATATATATATATATATATATATATATATATATATATATATATTCATATATATATATATATATATATATATATATATATATATATATATATATATATATATATATAGATATATATATATATATATATATATATATATACATATATATACATACATACATACATACATTATATATATATATATATATATATATATATATATATATATATATATATATATATATATATAATATAAAGTGTAAATGGATATAAATCCGACAGAATGAAGAATTTTGAAAAAACAAACAAAAATCCTTAAATGTAGTTAAATGAAAGAAATGTCGACGTCTGACGTTTATATTTTTTTAAACCTTTTTTCAGACAATATTCATCAAAATTAATTCTGTTATCTTTGACAAACAATGGACATAAATATGTCCATATATATAATGAACTGAATTGTAAAAACTTTCATGAATATTGTCTTATTCCAATAAAAAATGTTGTTTTTGATGAATATTGTCTTGAAAAATTTCTTTTCATTTATTTTTTTTCATTTAACTTTTTTTGTTTTTTTTTTTAAATTTTTGATATATATATATATATATATATATATAATGATTTGAATGCAATAAATAGCTATAAAATAAACTGACTTTAATAGATAGATAATGAACAGACTGTGATTATGAGAAAGATCGAGAGATAATGTTCCAGCCTGTTATAAAAGAACAAAACGAACTATTGTGTGAACAGTAGATACTTGAGAATAGTATTCTTATTCAAGCAGAAATAATTTGACGTAAGTAATTTTGTTGTTGTACGAGTGTATGCAACCAAAACTTTCTGATCATAATTTCAGCCTTGAAAAAAATCAAATTCAATTGAAAACTTGTGGAACACTATTAAAAGATATTTATATGATAAAAGAAAAAAAAATTCAAAGTTCTCTGGGAATCAATAAAACTGCTCCAAAAATCTTTAATTCAAAACAGTACCAATGCTCACAAAAAACATGAAATTACAACTGACGTATAATAAATAATGCCAAGGTGTATTATAGTAACAACTTTAAGTATGAAGCTTTATGTGATAAATTCAGCCTTAGCGGTGAAAAAGATTAAATTTTATTGTGAGCAATGATTACAAACGCAAAAGAAGATGAGATGTGCTTATATTACTATCACACAATCTGTTCATTTTAACATCTAAAATAATTGAATGCATAATAATTTATTCGAGTACAAGACATATTGTGTTAAGTAAATAAATGTTACTGTGGTTTACATTTTTTTAAAAAATTTATTTATAAACAAATTCTGTTGACTTAGTTTAGAGTTTAAACAAGAAGTTTATTAACAATATTTTAATGTCGATAAACTGTAACTGTAAGATATAAGATATATTGTTTATATGCATGGAAGTATATTTTGTAAGTTTTATGAACGTCTCTTTATTGGTACTAAGTTTATTGAGAAAATTAACATGTATAAACACCGAAAATATACAAAGTGTACATCAGAAGTGTTGAAAGTCTTTCATATATTTATTTATTTCAAAATAATACAAAAATCTAATGTCCTTCCCCGACCTTAGTTCTCTAATTGCAACACTTCAGGAACTTCTAGACTTCTTACTTGTAGTCTTCCAATGTGAAGATGATCTCTTTCCGCTTCATCTATATTCTCAAAAATTTAGCCAATGAGTGGTCTTCTTTATTAGAGTATCGTATTAATCGTGACAGAAAATACTCCAAAAACCTAAGTAATGACTTATAACGTTTGAGGAAGCGAAAATTATGAACACATTGTGTTTGAAGAATTATGGAGTCTTCGAGAACTGGCTGGAGCGTTGAAATTTTAATGAAATCGGAGAAAAATACTTTGGGGGTGATAATTAATTTGTATTGTTTAAATATCATAAATAAATAAATGTCTCTTTTGGAAAATTCTCATAATTTATGGGTGTATAATTACCTTAGAGGTAGAATCTCGAATTTGATTCCAAATCGGTAGAGTTTCAATCCCAGCTTGAAGCAATCGGATATCGAGTCACACTGTGAACTGTGATACAGCGACACAAGCTTTTATGTGATTGACTATATATATATATATATATATATATATATATAATAATATATAAACATAAAAAATGTCTTAATATATATATATATATATATATATATATATATATATATATATATATATATATATATTAATTTTTTATGTTTATACATTCTTTTTACAGATAGAAATATTTAAGTAAATGCTCTGTTTATAACAAACAACATTTACCGGCCTGAATGTCCGAGAAATTTTCATAGAAAATATTCGTCCTCCGACAGGAATCGAAGCTGTATCCTATAGGGAACCGGCACATAGCCTGACGTGCATTTAACCGATTTGGCCACAGAGGCGCGTTCGGTTAGCAAGGTCGAATTTACTGCCTTTAAACTTCAATCTTCCATGAAACTCTCACATAAATTTATATCTGCTCAAAGCGTATCCAAATGTAAACAAATGACAAAAAATAATCATGAAATGGACAAAAATCCGACATTTATTTTAAGACATTTTTATGTTTCTACATTCTTTTTTTAAAATAATTGTCGGACTTTGTCCATTTCATAATATGTGACCTCATTTGTATATATAGATAAAGAAATAGATTTAACTAAAAAAGAAATACCTTCACTTCATTTTTTTTGACATAAGTATCCACTTTTATGTTTTTTTTTATTTATATAAGCTCTATATCTGATATTAAGCAATTCACCCTATATTACATGTTTATACCGTACTTTAAATGTATATTTTTATCATATAAATACAGAGTGTGTCAAATTCGCGCACCTTAGGTATAATGCATTATAAGTATCATGACATATGAACAATTCATTTACTTGTAATTTAATTGTTATATGTGCTGTTCAAAATGACCTCCTTCTTTTTCAAAACACATTTCAATTTTTGTGCAGTCCTGGGTATGATGATAAACTACGTTCAACAGCAAGGCCTCTGATCAGGAGGTTTTGAGAAACAGGAACCACCTCTTAATTGCTGGTATTCCCAGGTCCACCGTGAGCCAGGGGTGGTAGCACCTGTTAGGGTCCCACCTATGGGCAAATAGTTAACCCCTAAACTGAGGTAAAAAAAAAAAAACATTATAAAAGTGTAAAAATAGGTTTTAATACCCGAAGTAGTTTGTAACAATTATTAACAGAAATAAATGTTTGAAGAAAAAAAAACTATTATCAGTAATATATATTTTTGAAAAAAAAACAAACTATTACCAGAAATATATTTTGGAAAATAAAAATATTACCAGCCATATATTTTTGGAAAAAAAATTTACCAGCAAAACGTTTTCGAAAAAAAAATATTACCAGCAATACATGTTTTAAAATAATATTACCAGCTATACATTTTTGAGGAAAAAATATTATCAGAAATAGATTTTTGACAAAACAAAATACTACCAGAAGAGGAAAAATAAGTTGTCGGCATTAAATAATCCATTGAGGTTGATATGCTGTAAAACAAAACAAACCAAACCAAACCAATCAATTTTATGCCTGCAGGATTCATTAACATGTGTGGAGAGTTCTGTCATTTTATGGCATTCATATATAATTCTTTTCTTTAAATTCCTCATTATTTCTCTCATTTCAAATCCCCCCCTCCATAGAAAAAAAATCGAAGAATGTATGATCTAGTGACGACAGTTCTCACTCAACAGGAGCTCAAACCTATCCATATCGTGTTATGGTAACTTACCCATAATAATAATAGCCTATTCCTGACATTATAAATACTGCGCCTCTCAAGAAGTGTAGGATATTGTAAGACGAGGAGAGATAATTGAGAGCATATTGTAAGGCCATTGGAATAGTGATACTTGTCGAGACAACATAGTTCACTCTAACCAAATCGGATAGTCATTACTAATACTTCTACTTCTTTGTATTATATTTCTGTTGTAATATATCTTTGTATTCCATACCCGTGTTCGTGTTATTCTTTCATTGGTTCTAACCTTGGACCATCACCGTGGTACAAGGAACTTGGACCATAACATATTGTGAGCTACTTTTGCCTCATCCTTTATAGGAATAGATCTATGTTTGTGTACGTGTTTGTTAAACAATCATGTATATGCAAAATAAAATAGTTAAACCTGTATATGATAATACTACATCAGTGTATATATGTCTTTTTATTGTCTTTATATATACATATATGTGTACCTATATTAAGGTACTCATATGTATGAGGGTGTACAGAACAATTCTCAGAACATCTAGATCTACTAAAGTTGCCTCCTTTGAATGGAAAAAAAACCTCGTGAACTCGAAATTGATACAGAACGATAAAAACGCAGTAAAACAAACTAAAATTCTTTTGATTTTACAGAAATACGTCTATACATAACAAATACACAGACAATTTAACGCCCTGAAGATGGTCGCAGATGCGACTGATAGTATTTGGGAATATAAAAATTATTTGAAAGAAATGTTTCGTATTTCTCTTAATCAATTCTCTACGTCTACCAAGAAGTTCTTCAGCGAATTTGAATGGATCACAACGAAAACTAATGGACACGATATGTCTAAATTATTTAAGCAAACATATTTGAATAAAATATGCTGTCTGAATACACAGACACATAAATAAATATATATATAACCTTACATTTAAAAATAATAATTCACCTCCTAGAACAAAATGAAATAGGGCAAATATTATTTACAAATTCAAATTCCCATTAAGGAATTGTATTCCTCAACAATCAACTTTCGTAAATAATTATATAGGCCACACTACAAGATGCTTAACACGCAGACTAACTCTACACTTT
>CAHIKZ030005529.1:977500-1010000 GCA_903632075.3 Acanthosepion pharaonis | reverse complement strand
GTGTTTTTGTTTGCCTGTATCTATCTATCTATCTTTTATATATATATATATATATATATATATATATATATATATATATATATATATATATATATATATATTGAGATTGTAGGACGAAATGCAAAAAGTATTGTTCTTGAAATATAAAGCATATATTGTTATGTCATATATATATATATATATATATATATATATATATATGTGTGTGTGTGTGTGTGTGTATTTTTTACGTTTGTATGTATTTGAAGGTCTAAATATTATAGCATAGGTGTATATGTGTATATATTTGTGTGTGTACTGTTCTTGATATATAAAGCATATGTCGTTATCTCATATATATATATATATATATATATATATATATATATATATATATATATATATATATACGTGTATGTGCTTTTATGTTTGTATGTTTTTGCAGGTCTAAATATTATAGTATATGTGTAGATATATGAGCATATATATATATATATATATATATATATATATATATATATATATATATATATATATATATGTATGTGTGCATGTCTGTGTGCAGAAAAAGAAAGGAAAAGAGAGAGAGAGAGAGAGGTTGGGAAGAGTAGAAGGATATATGATGAAAATACGACTATGACTTTGTGTTCGCCTGTCTCTCCTTGTACGCCCAAGGTACAACAAATCAATTTTCTGAATCCGTCCATGTGAAAACCAAGAAATCTTTGACGTTATGTCCAGCCTGGGGATTTCCAAGCGGACCAGTCGACTCGCTCTCGTAAATCGAATCGCGATTCCCTGTTCTTTGCACACCCAACGCGCTGCCACTGCACCTTACTTTCATCACTTTACCCCATCACGCACTGATAGACCGACCCTTTATTCGTCAGGCACCTCAAGTTTGGTACAAGGCTTACGTTATCAGGAATATAGTCGATAAATGGCTTGTACTTGTGTCTTCGTTTGCCCTACAAGTACATAGACTCCTCGATAGGGTCGCTTCGACGTGGTGTTATGGCTAAGAAACATTGTCCCAAAGTTAGTTCAATTGCCATTGAATAGTGAGTTCGATTCTTACTGAGTGCTGTATATACCTTCTGACTTATGTCGCATCTCAGCTACGCTTAAGAGGTCACTATAGCCGCCTCGATTATATTTTATTCATTTTACCTTAATATGACACAGGTAAGCAGAGCGGCATTAACTAATACTTTCTTGAGTTATAAAGATTCCTGACTTCTTCTTGTCCGTTTACTTTGATGTGGCCGTCCAGGCGGGGGTGTACATTAAACACAGTGAATCCCCTGGAGTGGGTTATGAAACCTAAAACCAGTATCAGCTTTGATACTTGCTAATCAGTGTCTAATCCCGATTAAATATGCCCCTTTTTGTCTTAATTGTTATCCCTACTGATATCTACTTTTTTTAATCAAATCTAATCTAGACGGCTACCAATCTTTTAAATCAACTCTAAATTGTACCTTTTTAATCAAATCTAGGTATCTCCGCTTTTTCGCGTTAAACAGCATAGCGTAATGAAAATAGCCACAAACTTAATAAAAAATAATGTTTTAGCGTCAAAATATTTATATTATTATTAAGATGAAAGACCACAGTATTTTTTAATGATTTTTTGAAATTTTTAAAATCTTTTCTAACACATTCGAAATTTTAGTTAAAATCTTTTGTTTACGTCATCGTGGTGGCTATATAATAACATTAACGTTTTTGCGTTTTTTTTTTCCATTGAAAACACATTAATTTGGAAATTCTTGTAAAAATCAAATAATTGTCCGATTTTAATGAATTATTCAGAACGTTTTCACAAATGAATAAAATTATTTTTAAGTGTTTTTTTTTAGAAAATGTTTCGTAAAAAATATTTTTCTTTTAAAAAAATATGTTACCCCCACTTACTTAATTTCGTGAAATTCCGACAAACCCCTTTTATTTCCTGATTTTTGTGTGTGGGGGGGGGTTGTTAAAAGTAGGAGTCTTTGAAGATTGTAAAATCACCTATTTTCTTTCAAACTTGAGGTATTCTAACTGAAAATCTGCTTTAAATTAAAAATAATGAATTCAATAAAACTATGACATTATTTAATTAGAAAAGCTTTTAATTAATTTTGTGAATAAATTATATTAAGGACATTATTGTCTAAAGAAATAACTTTTTTCTGTTGAATAATGAATTTTTACAAGAATTTTTTAATTTTAAAAAAAAATTTAATTATAATAATTTATAATAGTTTAAAATCGCATAAAATTTTGTATTGGGCTATTTCCTATTTCCTATTTGACATTCCAATCTATATAATTTCTATGTGAAATACACCAGAATATTTTACTTAATAGCAATAATAAATTTAATTATTAAGCTTTCAATTAAAGCTAAAATGAAATCTTTAAGAAAGTTTATTTTTTTCATTTTCAAATTTAATTTTAAGCCTTAGGTATCGAAAATATATGCCAAAAAGTGGAGGTACGTAATCAAATCAAAACTAGGCCTCTTTCTACCTTTTAACTCAATTTAAAGTGGCCTTTATTACTCAGGATTCATGGGATAAACATATGTCAAGCGTAATTTTTACTTTTCTAATTATGTCTTAAGACATCTGTCTACCAATTTAAGTAAAATGAGCGAATCCCCTATATTCTGAATAAGTATAAACCAGACCTGATCTATATATTGAATCAAATCTGAACTTGATCTCCCGACTGGATCAAGTTTAAAGTGGATCCCTCATTAAATTTTGAATCAAGTATAAACTGAACCGCTCTCCTTCTCTTTTTGGAATCAAATCTAAACCGTGCTTATTTCTATCTACTGAATCAAGTCGGAACTTTACATCTCTCTAATTCTTATATCAAGTCTAAACAAGAATTTTGTATACATATTTAAATCAAATCCCAACTGGAAATTTGTTTATCCTTTTAATGAATTGAAACTAAACCAGAGCTTCTACCTTCCATTTAAATTAAGTTTAAATTAGACCGCTCGCTACATATTGAATCAAGTCTAAACTCGAACTAGGTGTATATTTTGAATCAATGCTGAATTGAACCTAACTCTTCCTAACTGGGCCTAGCTTTCTCATTGGAATTTTTTTTAAGCATTCAACCCCAATCAAGGCGGGAAGCCACTAGCACAAATGGAGTTACAGAGAGTTGGAGCGAGAGCAAAGAGGAGTGATAGAGGAAAGGATGAAGAGAAGGATAGGGTATAGATCGGGGGCATCTTGAGACGTCGATTGACATTACATTTGAATAGTTGGAGGTTATAGATATCAGGGAAACAGGAAATGGGGAAGGAGTTCCACAGGCGAGAAGTGCGAGACAATAAGTTATTGGAGTAGAAGAGACGGCTACATGGAGCAGTTTTGACAGTGAAAGGGTGAGAGCGAGATGCCAGCCTAGTTGAAGGCTTAAATTCATGAAGTCAGGGAACTAGTGAAAGCAGCTCATCGGAGCAGTTACTGTGGAAGTATTTGTAAAAAAAAAGACAGAGGGAGGCGATGGCATGTCTGTGAGAGAGTGACTGCAGACGAGATGCCAGATCAGGGCCAAATGACATTGCATATCCGTCTTTGGATTTTATCAAGGACCTTGAGACAAATAGAAGGGGCTCCAGACCATATATGGCAGCAATACTCCATGCAGAGGCGAATGGTTGATATGTAGATCTGAAGGATTGACTCCGACGAGAAAAATTTCCTGGCGCGGCACAGGGAGCCAACTTTCCTCGCGGTGGACGAAGCCATTGACTCAATGTATTCGTTGCATCTCAGGTCAGCGGACAATGTGTGACCGAGCAGCGCAAAGAGCTGCTCTCGTGGATTTGAGCGTCAAACATTCTAATGGGGGGGGGCAGGAATGGTTCTCTGTGGTGAGTAATTGGGAGCAGTTTTGTTTTTGAGGCATTAATGTTAACAAGCCAATTCCTGCCCGAGTCCACAAACGATTGGAGGTCTTTTTCGAGACAAACGAACAGGTTAGATTTGTCGGCGATACTAGATTTGTTTTTGAGGCAGGAGTAAATAGTCGTGTCGTCCGCATAGATGCCTACTTGGGAACTTATGACATCAGGAAGATCGTTATTGAAGATAAGAACAGAGTAGAGCCTAGAATAGAGCTTTGGGGAACACCTGCGTTCATAGGATAGGAGCCGGAGTAGAATCCGTTGAGAACAACATTCAGGACACGGTTTGACAGGAATGATTGTATTAAGTCGAACAATCGACCTGTAATCCCATAACCCTGAAGCTTGCTAAGAAGGTCATCATGCCAAACCCTATCAAACGCTTTGGAGATATCTAGAGCCATAGCACAAGTTTCTCCGTTATTATGAAGTGCTTGGTAGACAATTTCAGTTAAGGCCGTAAGCAAGGCAACTGTAGAACTGGCAAAGGGGAGACCACATTGCTTGTCAGAGAGCAGATTATGGGATGTAAAGTGCATAACAACTTCGGCGTTGATTAAAGCTTCAAAGTCTTTGCCGAAGAGTGGTAGGAGAGTGATAGGAGGACGGTAATTAGAAGGGTCGGAAGAATGATGTCTAAACTGAAACTATTCCTTTTGAAAAAGTCTAAATTAGGTTGAGGTCTACCTTTTGAATCAAGTGTAAACGGGATCACTCTCTTTTGAAACAGGTCGAAACCGGACATGTCTTTACTTGAACCTCACTGCCAACCTTTCTTATCAAGTTGAAATTGGATCTATGCTTATCGGTTGTCATACGTTTAGCTTTTTACTAAATTGAAACAAAACTTATGTCTACTTTTTGTCTCATTATAAACCAAAACAAAATATATCTTTTCAACTAACTCTAAACAAACCTGTAACCGCCATTATTTCATTGTAGTTACTGTCGGCACTTTTATCAACGATTTATAAAACGTAGATGAGCACAAATGAAGGAAACTATATTATGAAGGAAACTATATTAATTTAACTCATAAATCAATTATGATTTTCGATAAAGTATTCTCATCTTATGCATTGATTATTTATTAAGCAGCAGCTAGACGACAGAAGATCATCACAGTTTTATTAATTATTTCACTAAGATTACTAGGAAATAGTTGTTGAAACTTGACTAATGCATGGAATAATAATGCAACACAAAATGTACTTAGAACAAAATGTATTGAAACAAGAAAGTGTACACAATATTTACATATAGTCTTTTGTATATTCCTGGTAAGACCGTTCCTGGAGAATGTGTTGACTGAGTCGCAGTCGGGCAGAGTCTCTGGTTGAATCTTTTGATTCCTCCCTCTCTTCCCGGTACCAACCATATTTATATGGTCGGTACTCAACTATGCAAAATAGGTGGATCCTACCACAACAATAGTAAACCAATTATGCGGAACCCTATGAAAATCAAACTGAGAAAATTAACCAACCAGCACGCCAGAAGTTGTTATCAATACCTTATTCGGGGTGGTATGACCTGACAATATTTACCACCCCAAAATTAGTAGCTTTAAATTAATGGCTAGACTGTCCTCAACATTTAACTTGAGTAGTAGTGACTTAACGAAGACGTGTCCCGTTCAGCAATGACAGGATATTCATGTCGTGAGCAGATAGATAACATTTTTACAAAGGTCCACGTGAATGGTAATGGACGCGAGTCTGCACGGTTGTATCAGATTGTGTTTCCAGATCGAAGGAAGCCGAGTCGTCCAACCTTTGCTGCTGCTTATCATCGCGTTGCCGAGACAGGATCCGTGGCACCAAAAACTATGGTAATTAGTAGCTTTGGATTGTATCTTGGATTGTACACTTAACACCGTCTAACGTAAATTTTAAACTTAATAACACGAAACCGAATGATTTGCAGACATATGTCTATAGGGACTTTTGTCCTTGCTTTAGTTTGTGGAACTCGACCCCAAAGTTTGTAAAAAATATTATTGATACACCGTAGATATTAAACAGTATATTTATTTATTTTCATCTACCGGCCTGAATGTCCGAGACATCTTATTAAAAAAAATATTTGTGCTCTTGGGCAGGAATTGAACCTGCGTCACTCAGCTCAGAGGGATCCACCGTTTAGCCCAGTGTGCCTTACCACCAGACGAAGCCAAGCTCTATGAAAATATAATAATAGGTTTTAATAACAGCAATAAATATTTGTGAAAAATTATTACTGGCAATGAAGATTTCAATGAAAAATATTATTACCAGCAATACACCATTACCAGCAATACATTTTTGAAAAAAATATTACCAAGAATACTTCTTTGGAAAAAAATTACAAGCAATACATTTGTAAAAAGAAAATATTACTAACAGTACATGTTTAAAAAAAATGAGAAAGGAGGGCCTGGAGAATCTGATACTCACAGGACGAATAAAGGAAAAAAGAGACAAGGAAAAGCAACGCATGGCATACCTGGCGGGCTTAAACAAGTGGATGGCAGAATGTGATCTGGGGGAGGTGGCACGAGGATAGGGGAAAGTGGAGAACCATGATTGCCTAAGTCCTGAAAGGATACGACGCGTTAAAAAGAACTAAGAAACTGAGGCACCTTGCAGTACAGGAAGGGTGACTGACAACTCTATCAGACGTATAATTGGACTGTTCTAAGCTCATAAGGGCATAAAAAGAAACAAGATCGACGTATAAATACTTCTGTAGCTGGTTATTAGACGTTATGTTTTTGACGTGTTTATTCGTCTATGTCAGAAAAAGACACTTTCTGTAAAAACGTATATACACGTTTACGTCCGGGAAGATGTTAAAGTACTAATAAAAAAGTGATCAATAAAAAAACATTCTAAAAAGAAAAAAGAATTCTAATAAGAAATTATAATTATCATGGAGTGAACTAATGCAAAGTTAAAAGTTAACAAAATAGTAAATATAGAACTAGAAATATAAAAAAAGAGTTTATTGTTATACAGTGAATGATCAAATAATAACCAACTGGTGTGAAGAACAACACATCCTATACCGTAAATGAAAAAAAAAACCGGAAGGGGAGATTAAAAGCAAGATAGACGACTTAACCATCAGAAATTTTGTTTTGAACTGTAAAACATAGCCAAGTGTTGACAGTGTGAGTGAACGCCTCGAATTTATAGGCAAAATACGGATAGCAATAAAAAAAAAATTCAGGAAGCCCGGAGTAATGCCTTAAGAGCAATGCTGGCTAAAATCGATTCCATTTGCAAACAAACACAGCCTAGCTTATGAAATTGAAGAACAGGTCAGAAACTCAAAGTGGAACACCTTAAAGAAAGCCTGAAAGCGAGCAGCACAGAAACTTCTCAGGCGGAAAAAAACAAGATCAAAACTTGCAGATAATAGGAGAAGGTATCGGGCGACTGAAAGGGCAGATAACCCCAAAATTTGCACAGAATATATGTAACTAAAGAAAAAGATATAATTATAAGCATTTAATAGGACAAGTTATCGGGCGACTGAAAGGGCAGATAACCCCAAAATTTGCACAGGATATATGTAACTAATGAAAAAGATATAATTATAAGTAGCTATCATTCGCTATTACAATGCTCCTTCGGATTTCTCTGCCACATTGTCCTTCCTTTGTTACAACGATTCCCATATAGTTATATTTCTGTCTTTGCTTCATTTTGATTCTATTTGCTTTTACGACATATCAACATTTTAAGGTTATTAAAACCCAATCATTTTTGTATTATAAAAACGTTTTTGGAGATAATAATGATTGGACTACTATTTTACCCATAGCTGGGAGGAGAAGATTCATACCTTTCCTAGTACTATTTTCACTTAAGTGAATATAACGAACCGGACGGGAATTTGAACTTGGTCCCCTGCTTCCACATTCTGAGCCGTTATCCATTACACTACCGGCACATCCAAGTGTACAGCACCTGATATTTCAAAGCGGTCACCCATCTAAATACTGACCGCCTCAAACTATCTTAACCTTCCTGATCGGGCGAGAACCGGTGTTTCAACTTGATATGGCTGTAAGCCTCCTTGATTCAATGTCTCTAACTCTTAGATTGAGAAACTGTTACATTCATTTACTTGCAAAAACCATTGTGTAAGGTGTTTATATATATATATATATATATATATATATATATATATTTCATTAAAAAATACAGACAAGCCGTTATACATAAAAGAGTTGAAACCTAAACGGAACAAAATAAACTACGAAATCTCCACAAATATTCTTAAATGTATATAATTGGTAACAGAAGCCATTGGTTTATACTAACAGCTTCCCATACTTAATACTTCTCGAATTCACACTCGCGTGCTCATGTGTGGCGTCATGAGCTGCGGTGCGATTTTCGCTTCCAGCGTCTTATACGTACATGTTTATCGTTGCATAGAAATCATCCATGTAAACAAAAACAGACTTACTGATCATCACATTCTTGTCCGTGTATTGCTTAATATACTGTACAGTAATTGTCATCTTTGATAATGTCTTATGTAAGACTAAAGCTTAGATTGGATTAAAAAATATGTATCAATATTGTGATTTTCTTTCTTCTTTTAATGATAATGTTATTAAACTTATCAGACGTTATGAAAAGAATTTACATAAAATAAATAGACAACAGTTGTCTATATTATTTAATGAAACATGTATGAATGAAAAAATGCTGCCTAAATACACACACACACACTATATATATATATATATATATATATATATATATATATATATATATATTAAGACAGGCCTCATTAAATAATTTGCACAAGTTTTGTATACTTATTTTTCTAGAATCCTCTCGTAATTCCGAACAATTTCTAAATGTCTTTATTAAGCTAAGTTTGTATGGAACGTTGCATTTTCATTTGAATGTTGCATCTAACGTCTCTCAAAATTTATAACAGCATGTCTGACTACATTTATTAAAATTCTTGTTGAAAATACATATATAGTTTTTCCTGAAAATAATAAATATAAACTGTTTTATATATATATATATATATATATATATATATATATATATGAAGGATATAGTTTAAAGTTTTGCTATATTTATGGGATAAAGTGCCCAATATCAGAGATAGAGCGTATGTAAATATAATTAAAATTGAAGTCAATATGTCAAGGTGATAGGCTGTTTCATACTAGACGCAATCGTCAGGCCGCCTATCGATTGCGTCTATCATAAAACAGTCTGTCACCTCTGAGTGTTGACTTCAATGTAGACTTTTATATATATATATATATATATATATATATATATATATATATACACTGTTGCATTGATTGACATTTTATTATGAAAACGTATTGTTGCTCATTTTATTACTGTCGATTTTTGTTTGTAGGTTCACCCCAAGTCTGGTGGATCCTGAGAACAACAGAAATTAAGAGGTGGTTACACGATGCTCAAAATCTCTCGATAAGTGGCCTCGCTGCCGGATGTAGTTTATCGTCATACCCAGGACGGGTTTTGATAGATCACTCTAAAACGGATTTATAAAAATGTAGATTCACTAAAAATATCGAACGTAATTAACTTCAAGTAATCAATGAAGAACATACCTACATCTCATACTCATAAATAAAATATATTATTAATAGAAAAATATTAATGCTTCATAAAATGCATCCGGGGTGGTATTGTCCTTTTAAACGATTGCAGAAAATGATAGAGCTCGTGGATTCAGAATTCGTAGATCTCCTCTTGGTCTGTCTCTGTTGATAAGCATCCTATATCCATGTGCAAATTAATTGAAACAACCGCTTTAGTTTCCTTTCTTTCACTGTACGGTCAGTTTTAGATCCACTGGAGTGACAGGGTGTAAATGTCTATTTTTCCTCTGATTAGGTAATTTGCAGTGGTGTGCAGTAATGTGAATCTGTTTTCAGGATGTGTGATGTATTTTGTTTGGCCTTGAAATATATCGCGTCATCCGTGATTGCATCAGATTTTTATCACGCCCATGCACTAATGTCCCGACTATCGATTAATTGTCCTACGACCATTGTCTCCGATGGGCGTTACTCCAAGTGAGTGTACGAAAATTTCTAACGCTGCTTGATGGCACTGCCATACCTTACTAGTGAGCAAATCAAATTACTAGACTACCCGGAAATTTCCCTGTTTTAAATCCAATCGAGAATCTGTGGTCAATCTGCAAGGAACGAATTCGTGGAATGGACATACGAAGTAATAATATATTCACTGGGTCATATTTTATTGAAAAAATACAAAAAAGTAAATAATAATAGAATTATTCGTTTTGTTTTAATTACTTTGCACAAGGGTGAAGTATTCAATGAAGAAGATACCTACATCGCATATTCACAAGTAAAATGTACTATTAACAGAAAAAAAATAAATGCTTTATAAAATGCATCCTTCTCGTCGAGAAAATGAAAACTCTAGATGGAAATTTTTCTTCAAAACCAAGTTAGAGGCGTTGCTGCCAGATGTAGTTTGTCGTTATCCCCAGAACGATTTTTCAAGAGGAGTGAGGAGTTCGTGGATTTGAAATTCGTAGATCGCATCTTGGTCTGTCTGATAACCAATCTATATTACAATAAATGATTAGTCATTCTTTATCGCTTTCTTTTACTATCTTCCTCACAGTTCTTTGTAGTTTTCTTTCGCGTTTCGCATCGACTACGTATCTTATGTTGTTACGATTTTGTTCACCGATAATAAATCTTTGTTTTCCAAAGACATCTTGCAGGCTAGGTTCAATAAGAAGACACGCCCTCCTCTTATGTCCCTTTCTATTTTTTATCCTTCCTCAATTCATTTCCCGCCCGCACGAAGGCGGTTTACGCCGACAGTATCTCACGGAATATTATATTATCTTTAGCTTTTTTTGTTGTTGTTGCGTCGAACGCATGTGGGTTGCCCTATTCAGAAAATAAAGTAAGTTTTTAGGAAGAGGTGCAGTTCGTTAGAAACAGGAAAAAGAGTATTGATCGCCTCTTTATCATTAATCCTCTTGACGGCACTGGTTTTCGTACAGTTTCCTCATTGACGAGGAGAAACTTGTGGAAAGAGATATATAGTGGTGGTGCTGCTTTCATTATTATTATTATTATTATTATTATTATTATTATTATTATTATTATTATTATTTATAATAGTAAAATTACATATTATATATAATTATTATTTTAATTATGATAATAATAATAATTAATATTAATATTACAATAACAACACTTATTAAAAAAAAAACTACAGCTACAGTCACTTAACCAGCGCCATAATGTAGCTTCGCTCTGCCTTTTCTATAAATATTTTCATAGAAATTGTTCTTTGGTACGAAGACTTCACGAATTTCAGCGCAGTACTACAGGATGGTCTGAAAGTCTTGTCACCCCTACTTAATACGGGTGTTTCATTAAGATGGATTAAGGTCAGAAGTAAATAAATCTGTGTTAGTGGTTAAAATGTATTTGTTTCTCTATTGGATCATGATATTTAAGTCATAGCAATTATGTGTGAAATATAATATCACCCAAATGTACGCCAAGGCTTCGGCAACACAGCTCTACTCGATGGTCAAAATTTTTGATGACGTGTCTGCATATTTGCTCCTCGATCTCACTAATGTGCCTTATTATCTCATCCTTCAGCTGGTGAATTGTAGTTGGCCTGTTGGTATAGACCTTCCTTTTGAGATGACCCCGAAAGGAAGAAATCTAAAGGTGTCAAGTCGCACGATTGTAATGGTCAACTGATTTCCCTGTTTCGAGAGATGATGCTACATGGGAACTTCTCATTGCGTTTCTGTTTGAAAGTCCATTTTCGTAATAGGCTTCGATAAATTTATCATGTCGTTTGATTGTTAATCTTTCCCTGGTTGATATTACCAGTGTCTCAAGTTGTTAAATCTGAAAGAAAAAGAAAATAATCATTAGACGCTTAAACTTAATTCACGTTTAAAATCGGTCCACCAGCCATTTATAATTTTCTATTTCAGATGGCTGACACGAGCTCCTACAGTTTGGAAGAGAGGCTGCTTGGAAGTGTATGGACACATGGCCGTATACATTCTGGCAAGGCCAAGAAGAGAGTTTCACATGAACGATACAAGAATACGGAGGAGCTGAAGGGCGCTGTTCGGAGAGCCTTTGCAACAATCAGCAAAGCATAGCTTCGTAAAATATCACAGAGGACATGGCGCCGAATCATTTTGTGTCACGAAAATGATGGCGTTCATACAGACCTTCTCGATGTGTGACAGCGTCGACGGAAATGAATAAACTGAATTCAGTACATGTGCTCCGTATTACTGTATTACTCGTTTTTCTATTGTTTTCATAACTTTTTAGGAGATGTTGACAAGACTTTCGGACCACCTTCTAGATTGGCAGCAAGGTCTTATCATTTTACAATTGAAACGGTCAGATGTAACTGTAAGTTCTATGCTAACAGTTTTCTCTCTCGTGTCTCTACTTTGTGGAAATCTCTTCTCATACTCAGTATCCCCTTGCGTCTTAGTAACTTTATTACCTTTCGTGGTCTAAAAGGATTAAATAAAGGGATGCTGGGAATACGATGGGATGAACATGTCTGTCATGAAGATGATTTAAAATAAAAACTGGTAACAAAAAGAAAACTTTAACAATGGTGAGAAAATCGAAAGTTAATCGATGCATGAAGATGGTTTGAAGAATTTGATACAGACCATAATGAAAATAAATTTAATTTTGAAGAACAGAATACTGATGGAACGATTTCCTTATGTTATATATTGAGAAAGACTTGTTGAAATAAATATTCATTACATCGGTATTCTGATCTTCAATCAATTTAAACTCTTCAAATCTAAAATCAAACTTTGTCAACCTTACATATACATCTCTTCGTCAGCTCTTTACGTCTTTAGAGCAATTCCCTTCAGTAATACTATACCCTGAGTGGCGCTTCCACCTTAAATTGTCTGAATAATATTATGAAAAATAGTTGTGTACGTAAGTTATAAACTACATGTTATGGAAGGCTCAAATAAAACGATAGGTAATTTTCTAAAAATACAAAAAACATCACGTCAGCAAAAATATGCTGACGTCAACTATTATGCTTGTAGTTTCAAATCAAGGTTGCATATATAAAAAAGAAACAGTCTCGATTGAAAGTTGCGTTCTGTTTTATTTAGCTTCGAAATGACGTACGAATTCTAAGTAATCCTAACCGTTTGTGAGTATGAAATGAAGACAAAATCATAAGATATTTACAGAGTATTTTTTGTTAGTTATTTTAACTTGCACACATCTTGTTTGGTGTAAATTTTTTAAGCAGAAGAAAATCTGTAGAAATAATCTTGTTACAAGTCTTCACATATTGTATTTACTCTCGTCTCTTCCAGGCGTCTACATAAATATTTCGATGCATTAACGTTTCAATATTTCTCTTCCTTCAATGTTTTTTCGTTGCTGTAGGCAATGTCTACAATTAAACGACTGATTAATGCACACATATTGTTAAAAATGTCTTTTTGCTTTTTTTTAATTATAAAATAAACTGGCAGAGAGAGGGGGCAAGTAGAAGAAGGAAGAGAAAAATACAGAGTGTGTAAAACAACAAATAAAAAATGTTTTTTGTCGATATATAATATGAAAAATTATGGTATAAAATCTGTGGTGTAGAAAAGTAGGTTAAACTCGAATGACTCCTACCAATCGCTTTAATTTCTACGAGGTAAATTTTTGTCTAGCAGTCTCGATTGGGGGTGGACAGGTGTACTTTCAGACATTTTGTTTTTTTATTTCAAGCAAATTTAGAGCAAAGAACAACCTTTTCAAAAATGAAAATTTTTCGTCACTTATAGAAATACTTGTCATACACTTAACAGTGTCTAAAAATAGTGTATTTCTTTGAGTGTTTTAAACAGTTGGATCTCTTAGAAAACATATTTTTATTGTATTCTTGCCACGTCTGGGCTCGTACTTATGTTATATATTGAGAAAGACTTGTTGAAATAAATAAAAATGAATTTATTACGTACTGAATCGTCTCAAATTTTACATCGTCAAAACGTAACTTCCGTGTGAATCTTATGCCAAGCAACCCCTCCGCTCCCACTGGTCCGATTTCAATGATTCATAGCTCATACAAAAGCCCTAGAAAAATTTAGGCGCAGGGAACGATTTTCGTTGAGCTCATATTCAGGGTTGCCAGATTATGCGCGGTTAAAATATATGTTAATACATTATACTAGCCAATATCGTTGCTTTCATGGTTCAAAGGGAGTAACACTTATTTTTCCTTTTGTATCCAAAATTGCAGTACACGTTTTATTATAAAGTAGTTTAAAGCCGCTATATCGGGCGGCATTTAAGCAAGCTCCTATGGAGGACTCTTGGTTTAGGCATCATCACAATAGCTAGGGAGGAGTAGATTCGATAGGCATCAATAAACTACAGATGGACTCAAAATTGATAACTGCATTTAAATATTGCATTAAGCTTTATGCTTAACTTTTAAATGTTTCACAGTAATTCTTCTGCTTATATTTAATTTAAAGACGATTTGATGTACGTAGATTCTTATTTTCCGTACAATTATTTTTATTTTAATGGTGACAGAACAGGGGACAATTTATAAGATAGAATTGATATAGTGTAAAGTTGGGAAAACAGAAATTAGAATTGGTTACGCATTCAACATTAAGTTTTAGAGAAACATAATAACTATTTAAGTAAAAGTTATATTATGGAATCTATATGCATAAATGCGAAATTGGAGCGCAATTCTCCCAGGAATTCTGAGATTAAAAATCTCCAGCTCTACTTTATAGTAATTTGGTATTTACTTGAGCCCCCCATCCACCAACGAAGTCGCGTTGTGACACAAGGTCGGTTTAATATCGTGAGTCCGAGCGCTTACACCCGGGTTAAGAACAAATATCGCCCGAGCCCCTGTAATCGTCAGTTGTGCTGGCCTGTGCGCGATCACCGATCTCTCTTTCTCAATGAGAGGTCGCGGCTTCGGGCAGCTGTTCCCCGGGGCCAACACCTCTAAGTATAATTTTCCTCAGTAGCGCCCCTGAGCACACTCTGCCCAAAGACAGAGACGCAACTGAGAGATGATAGATAAACGTGTTCCAGAATGTTTTAGAGTTATTTGGTTTTACTAACCCCACCACGAGGTCAGGTTGTGAAACAAGGTCGGTTTAATGTGGGGAGTCTGATCGCGTACACCCGAGCTAGGAAGAAAAATTGCCCGAGCCACAGCAGCCGTCGTTTGCTCTGGCCTCGACGCGAGCACCGATCCCTCTTTCTCTAGTGCAATGAGAGGGCGTGGCCTCAGGCATCTCTTCTCCAGGGCTGGGCACCTCTAAGTATAATTATCCTAAGTTGCAACTCTATCCTTTGACGGAACGCACTCGGACCAAAGACGCAACTGAGAGATGATAAATAAACATGTTACAAACTACTCGAAAGTAATTTGTATTTACTCACCCCCACCCTTAACGAGGTTAAGTTGTGACACAAGGTCGGTTTAATGTGGGGAGCTTGAAATTTGAGAATAGTAACTTCCAAATTGGATCACTAACTTTAAATTTGAAAACAGTATCGTTTGAACCAAGCGAATAGAAGATATTAAAAATTATTCTATAGAAGAAAATGATTGAAACTTCATTATAAATAAAGCAAGTTAATTTAAATATTGTATTTTCCAGATTTAAGGATATCGTGATTTCCTTGGATGTCAGCAATGGGATTTTAACTCATTGCTGGTGTCACCGTTAAAAGAACGACATTGATGCACAAGGTTAACACTTCTTTCATTAGAATTTCTTGGGTATTTTCAACCAATTTCCTCATTACTTCAGCTTTGAAAATTGACCATTGGATTGAGCAGGGGGATGTAAGGTTCTAGACTCAAAATTTAATCATCGGAAAATTCCACCTCATCTAAGACTGATTCGATTTTTGAATGGCTAGTGGCACTGTCAATGACAAGAACATCCAGATCGACCGTTATATTTCTTGGATACGCGCCGGGCTTTTTTAACAAAATCACACGCCAACTTACTTGTGTAGGATCCTCACCTGACTTCACTGTGTACCAAGTGGGTGATACAGCCTATTGCACGCATGTTGGCACCTTTTGATGCTGCTGAAATTGTACTTTTTCAAGATCACCCTTCACTCCTTGAAATATGGATAGTGAAGTTTGTTTCGTCCAGGAAGAGAATTGGCAAGTTCTGGTCTTGAAATACAACGACTTCCTCTACAAAACCTTTTCTCTTTTGTTTATTCTCTATCGTGTTTGCTATTTCTGGCTCGAATTTGACTCGTTTCCGAGTGTATAGATGCATGTCCAGGTGACGATGTAAAGTCTGCTTGGATAATTTTAAATTGAATTTATGGTAGATGACATCAACTAACTAATTAAGTGTTATTCTAAGGTTTTTTTCAATTTTGTTCCTTAAAACTCTTTGTGCGCATTTGACGCTTTTCTGAATCTCACTTTTCACTTTGGGGTACCCCACCTGTAAGCAATTGCCTGACGAACTCCAATTTCTTAAGCTTTTGACCTCCAATCTGATTCGTAGATAGCCAGAACTTGAGTTTTCTTTCTCATTTTCAGTCTTGTTCTCGATACAGTATTGAATTTTAAGAAAGACTTTAGTCAGTTCAATATATTTTTCAAACTTTATATACTATTAAAATATAGATTACAAACTTTACAAGTTTTGCTTTTAGTGCATACAAATTAAAATACATAGCATTTTGGGTAAAGTATTTCATTATATTTGAAGATCCTTAGGTAAATAAATTTTATAAATTAAATTCATTTTTAAAAAAAGTTTTAACTTTGAAATTTACAGATATAAAACTATACAAATTTGACTGGTTAATTTTCTATTTTTTTTACTGAAAATAATTCATTTAAATTTGAAAGTTACTATTCATAAATTGAAAGTGAGCACTTTCTAAAAGTGACTATTCTCAAATTGAAAAATGACTATTCTCAAATTGAAAATGACTATTCTCAAATTGAAAATTATTATTTTCAAATTGAAAATTTTCTTTTTAATGATAATTACCTTAGCAAATAAACTTTGAATTCCATTGACGTACCTAATAAGATGAAATCGCCTTTAAATGGTTTTTCTAAAAGTAATAATTTTATAGTCATGCAAATAGATAATACAAAAAGGTACATGCAATTCCAATATGTGTGGATCATAATAAATATACATATAAATTGTCAATAAATGAGCCTAGTGAAGAGAGTTTGTTTTTGATTTATTACACATATATTTCATTTGTTAAATATATCTATCTATCTATCTATCTATCTATCTATATATATATATATATATATATATATATATATATATATATATATATATATATGTATACAGAGGCGTCAGGCTTTTTATGCTGGGCGCAATCGTCAGGCCGTGAGTGTTGGATTTATTCTCGACTATTTATATATAAGTGTCAGTGGTGCATTGTGGGTAATCTGTTCTCGCGGTTATTTTGGTAGGAGTGTCTTGTTTATTTATTTATTTAGGTAAATTTATTTTACTTGTTTTTTTATTTTCATTTTGCGTCTAGCATGACACAGCCTGTCGTCTCTGAATGTTGACTTCAATGTTCACTTTTATATTTATATTTACATACACTCTATCTCTGATATTGAGCACTTTATCCCACAAATATAGCACACCTTAAAACTATATTTCTGTGTGTATATATATATATATATATATATATATGTGTGTGTGTGTGTGTGTGTGTGTGTGTGTGTGTGTGTGTGTGTGGACTGAGACGTCTGTTCCCTTTCACAAAGAGGTCTCTTGCCAAAACTTATCTACAAACGTGTGCAGTGCACTTGTCTTTGTGGCCGGTGAAAGCCATTAAGATTGTTGAATAATTCAGTTTTATCTGAAGACAGGGTTAAATGTAATTTTCTTGGCTCAATTTCAAAGTCGGGTACCGTTTCATTCTTTCTCTGGTAGTAAGATGATGTGTTCATTTCTATTAATTGACTGTTGTTTCGGTGGGATTTAACACCAGGCTAGCTTTTATTTGTAACTTGTACCTGTAATATTTGTAACTTTAACAGATACACCTAAAAATCTAACTTCCATGAACGTTGTTAAAATCAAACGTCAACTTCTTTGGAGACACCTAATTGAATGAAAATAACAAGATTTTACATTGAGGAATATTTACAGCACGGTTGAAATATTAAATATTATTAACTTTACGTTTGAGTCGGAATTTCCATTAAATTTGCCTTTCTAAAAGTAACAATTTTATATTCATACAAATAGGTACATACAGTTATAATATGTGCAGATCATAAGAAATATACACCTTGATGCTAAATAAATCAATCTAGTGAACACAGTTTGTCTATGAATTATTACACATAGGTATAATGGGTCGCAATGCAAAATGGGGTACTTCCTGTGGGTTGCAGTAAAAATAAACGCTTCTCAAGAATAAACATGAACGCAGACTGTGATCGAAGTGGATGCTTTAATTTTTGCAGGGAGACCTCCTTAGGAAAACTAGAAATCCTGCTAATGTTAATATTAAAAAATGTTAAAGACGCGCAGAGCATACCGTATTGATTAGAGATTTAGAAAGAAAAAGGAAAATTATATTAAACAAAGTATTATATGAAAGCAATCAGAAAGGACTTACTATTAAATGGAAGAAAAATAATTCATGCTTGTCAGCAAAAGAGGCAACCAAGGTTGTGGGCTATGCATTGGGAACGTCAAGACCAAGCTGGTACAAATATCTTAATGTCGAAACGACGGAAATGTGACACAGAAATGAGAAGGTGAATAGGAATAAATGTTTATAGAAACAAAGCAAAGTATTAAGTGATGAAAATATAACTCGAAAGTAAAAGGAAATATTACTTAACTGTTTTGAAATATACAATATTGCAATGGATGCCATAATATACAACATGGTGAAGAACACTAGATAATCTTCTCAGTGATTAAAAAATATATATTTTTGAAACAACAAAGATTTGTTTTTTACATTCGTTAGTCAGGTGTGGTTACAGGACACCCTGAGGAAGACAATGCGATGTCCGCATCTCACAAAAATTGAGCTACAACTGCGCCAAAGAATATGCAACACACACACACACAAACACACATGCACACACACACACACACATGCACACACACATGCACACACACAAACACACACACACACACACATATATATATATATATATATATATAAAGAAATATAGTCTTAAGATGTGCTATATTTATGGGATAAAGTGTTCAATATTAGAAATAGAGCGTGCGTCATATATATATATATATATATATATATATATATATATATATATATATATATATATATATACCTGTCGTTTCTTTATAGAAGACCACCTCTTCAGATTTGAAATTCGTGGCAATGGTCCAGCAGATGTTTTTGCAAATCAGACTCTCTCCTGCACACCTTTTTATATATGTGATACACGAAATATTTTTAGAGAGTCTTGAAAATCACTTTTTCCTCATGAACGCTCACCTAACGCTTCATCTCGGCGTCAAATCTGTATGTTTTATCACCAAACTAACATAAAGAAACCTGCAAGTCTGCAAGGAAACATATCAGTCGGAATTAGACTGACGATTTACTTTCTCACCGTCATTTTTGTCGATTTCCTTTGCCTTTTTCTATAAATATTTTCGCGGTAATTGTTCTGGTGAGCATTCCTTGTTGGCACTTCGACATTACAAATTCAGTGTCAGTACTAGATGGACAGCTGAGGCGCATAATTTCACTGATGAATTTGCTAGCAAATCCAGCACGGGATAAAACAACTTTCACGCAGATGTTAAATGCAAGCTCACACTGAATATATTAATATTTTATTGTATATTTTTTGTCAAATACGAAAACCGTGACATTTACTTTCTATTTCTAGTAATAATAATATGGTTATGGTCGTTGATAATAAATCTTATAGGACTACTAGTTCTCTTTAGGTTAAACAAATTCGGTTAGAAAATACTTGTCATTTTTATAAGAATTTCACCCCAAACAGGTCTATTAAAGCCAATAAGACGTAAGTCGTTACTGTGGGTGAAAGAAATATGTATTTGATGTTGATTATTATTACATTTACTTGTATATATATATATATATGTGTGTGTGTAGTTTGGTAAATTTTATTTATTTAATTTGTTTACTATTTATAGATTATATATTTTATTTTATTTTTTACCTATTTATTTTTTCCAATTCATTTTTTTCATGTTTGAATTTGAAGATTAGTTCTGATCATTTATTTAGTAGTAAGCTTTTGTCTGGGAAGGTTATTATAGCTTTTTTCTCCACCAGACAGAGATTAAAGTTTTTGGATTTATTTTTGTTGGATGATGCTGTTTGCCTTACTTTCTTTAATATTTTTGGTTTGATTTTGTTATTGCCTTTAATTTCCTAGATATGTTTAGAAAGTAGTGTGCTATTTGTAAAGGATATTATCAAGCAACTGTAAAAGTTGTTGCATCATATTCAAACAGAACTGAGTTTATAAAACGAGAGTATCGATAACAGAGAAACAAAGAATTATATCCTTTTTTTCTGAACATTATTTCAAGAGATAGCCTAGATAGAATTATGGCTTGGCCCTCTTTTAATTACCCGGGCTTGAAAATTGCCAGATCTTGTTTGCAATTATTTCGCATAACTTTAGCATAAACACCCGTCTTCATGTTGATTTGCGAAATAATCAATGATCATATTCCATTTTGAAAATTAAGGATGTGCAATGTAGGATTAATTCGTAATCTTTCAGCATGCTGTGTTATCTGGAACGTATTAGATTAAGAATAAACCAGGTTTGAAGGTCGACGCCAATACAAATTAGACAAAAGGCAATAGAGTTGAAGCCAGTGATGAGGCGAACGTACTGTGGGCAAGAATACACAATAAAACACAAACAATTTGCCGATGATAAATATGACATCGCTATTGTGTCCTAGAAAAATGACCTATAAAGTTCCATTGACTGCTCAAAATCATTCGATAAAATAGAACGAAAAAACCTATCTGAACTTCTAGGTAAGCTTGAATCATATACGAAGGTTATTCGAATAATTATCAGCATTTACTGGGAACTGGCCGCCTTCACGCTGACTGGAACCGACTTAAGCAAGTAAATTGAAATAACCAAAGAACAATGTTAAGGGTTTCTGGCCTTTCGATGTCATTACGTTCTCCACCATCGTAAGCTAAATTTCTTTGGCATTTTCACCATAGTTGTTCTGGTGAGCTTTCCTTGTTGGTACTTCTGCATCGCGATTTTAAGTGTCCACCAAAATCGAATTCACGCGAATATCCTTGTCAAACAGTCTGACTTCACTTTCTACGACCCTTCAGCAAGCCGAGCGGTAATTGTCCCAAAGCAACGATAGAGCCCGAAAAGGGCGCTTCAAGGTTCAAATGGAGACGTCCCTAACACAGGCCAACATCGACCCTGAGACCCTGGGAAACCGTCGTTGCAAGTTGGCTTTCCTGGTGTAGGATCATCCGGAAGTGGGGGAGGTAATGGAACCGAGACTTTCGAGTCCAGCTCTTAACGTAAAGGAGATCTGCGCAGTGGTGTCAGGAAGGCCCGACTCGCCGAGCCGCGTCCACCACCCAAAACCCTATATGACTCCTGACCTCAACTCTTCGGGAGTAGGATGCACCTTCACAATTATCGAATTATTAAACTAGGTACATTAAACTTTATAACATATTTTATAGATTATTTCTATCGCAAATACAAATAAAGTTGCACACGAACGTTATGGACACCCTATATATATATGTATATATATATATATATTGCTTTGTAGGATAACATTTAAGCAAATATAAAAAAGTAGTGAGACAGATATAAGTTTTTTCTCCAGATTTCTTCAACCTGTACAGACCCACGGTTCTAACAGAACGAAAGACACAATAATCGAAGTTAAACAACGTCGAGCCTAGTCAGTACCTAGATGCGTGACAACATGCACTTTAGGCTCGGCTGTTTGATGGTGATATGGATAATGACTTTGAATTGATAATCGTAGGTACAAGTTCCAATTCCAGCTGTGTTCATTATTTTCACTTAAAACCTAATAGACTTGAGATTGCTAGTCATCTACCGCTTTTCCCCACCAATAGGGGTTAAATAGTAGGACTTGTATGAGTAGATCCTTATTATCTGCAAAACATTCTGAGAATCTAAATTTTTTTCCTTGCCTTAACCTGAAAATATGTTGATAAGCCGTCAAAAAATGTATCTCATAGTATTAGAAAAGCTACTATGATTTCTTATAGCTGGATATACACGGATGCCACTGTGCTGATGGCGAACTCAGAAGAAAAACTGCGCAAACTTCGAGAGAGAAGAAGATGACTGATTTTTAATATAGGAAGACTGGATATTTAATTGTCAGCGAGAGAGTCAAGCTAAAGGTGTGAACTTCGAATTTCAGACATCAAAATCTAGCAGTTATAGAGATTTAAATAACAGTCTATGGCTTTTATCTACTGGGTATATGTAACCGGATTCTTTTTAGACTGTCACTTGATTTACCACTTACTTTGACCGTTGAATATACCCAACAAATATTATTCGAACTTGCTGTGGACCAGGGTACCCGACGTCAGCTCCAGATTGTACAGGAGAAAATATATTCAGAAGGAAATTGATGTCTGCGGTAGACCACGAAAAACCGGAACTTTTTAAAATCCATTTTAAAAGAATCGACTGTGTGTTGCGTGTCATATGAGGTAAGTTCATCGACTACATGTCTCATTATATCAGCATTTTCTGTCATCAGGGTTGCATTGTGGGTTTTGTAAAGAAATACTTTCACAGCGGATAGTTTGATTTTCAACAATAATTCTAGTCTCTTTGATAGTGTCAACACAACTTCATGTCTAAGAAAAATAATATTCGATCGTAAAACTCTTTCAAAACAAAATGAAAAAAAAATTAATTACTCGTAATCAAGTTTGCTGACGGTTTAGATTCTGTAAGATTTATTGGAGAGGAGATGAGCGCCGTCAAACTATTACGGAAGCCAAATGAATTGACCATGTGAAAGAAGAATTAGTCTATTTTATCTGCTCACAGATCCACATGATGATTGAATAACTGAGGGTTTAAAAATTCCAATTGTCGTTTAACAAGAATTACTAGAGACTTACTCAAAGTACACCCTTATGCAAATTAATAAAAACAATCGCTTTAGTTTCCTTTCTTTCACCATACGGTCAGTTTTAGAACCACTGGAATGACAGGCTGTAATCAGTTTCTATTTTTTCTAACATGAGGTCATTTGCGGTGGGATGTATGATGAAATTTGTTTGGCCTTGAAAAAATTGCGTCATCCGTGATGGCATCAGATTTTCATCACACCCAGACACTATTGTCTCGACTGTCGATTAGTTGTCCTACGGCCATTGTCTGTGAGGGACGTTACTCCAAGGAAGCGTACGAAAATTGAAATGCTTCACGGACACACTGGCAAGCCTTACCAGTGAGCAAATCAAAGTACTATCGACTGGCTCGTAAAATCTCCTGATTTAAATCCAGCCGAGAATCTGGGGTCATTCTGGAAGGTATGACTTCGTGGAATGGACATACGAAATACTAACACGTGCACTGGGTCCTGTTTTATTGGAAAATATGAAATATGTAAATAATAACGGAATTATTCGTTTTGTTTCTCATTAAGTTGCACAAGGGTGTAATTAATACCCGGTTTTTTTTTTTTTTTAATTTCTATGATTAATAACGGAATTTATTGTGGACACTAATTGGTAAAGCAAAGTAAATATGCATATTGCTTTTTCATCATTATTATTGTCTAGATAAAATGGGAAATTTAATGTAAATTCTATATTGTCTTGTCATTAATAACACTTATAAAAGTATAACTTGTAACACATACATATATATTATTAAAGGAATTATATACATATATAAAGAACTTACTTAGACGGAAAATCTCAAGAGTGCCGCTATCGAAATTAATCAAAATATAAATCTACGCTCCGGAAAGAAAGTATTACTATTTTTCCCATGACAACATACCTGAATATAAAAATGTTAAAAAATTAAAAGAAACCAGTTAAATTCATAACCTCATGTTATTAAAAATATATGAGACATAATTTAATCCCAAACTAAAATAATTTAAATATTAATTTGAACAAAAACTAACAAAAAATGTTTTACTCTGTTTCGTTTTTTTAGATATTAAATTAAATTATTTTAACGTCCACCATAACTTATTTAGTTAGAAATTTCAGGTAACCTGATGAATATTTATGAGCGTTTCTTAATTTGAAAATAACAACATTTATCATCTTGTCTATAAATACTAGTGGCATTTGCCTTGATAAAGTCCACGAAAGACCGAAAAGCATTGCCTAAGATAAGTTTGCATCATTTTTTTTTTATTCATCTTCCTCTTTTACAGTTATTTTTCATCTGAAGTTTTACATGCATACAAACATACACACACACATTATATATATATATATATATATATATATGATATAACTATATATACTTTATATATCAAGAACAGTAATGAGGAAATTGTAAGACAAAAATAACTTTTTCCACTTTGTCTTACAATTTATATATATATATATATATATATATATATATATAGTGAACATAGAGTCAACACTTACGACAGTCTGTTTCATGCTATATGCAATCGTCAGGCCACGATTGCATATTATGTGAAACAGACTGTCGCCTCTGAGTGTTGACTTCTATGTTCACTTTTATATTTACACACGCTCTATCTCTGATATTGAGCACTTTATTCCATAAATATAGCACACCTTAAGACTATATTTTTTATATATTTACATACATATATATATATATATATATATATATATATATATATATATATATATATATATATATATAAACGCACACACACACATACAAGCGCGACACAGACACACACACACACACATACACACACTCACACACACACACACACACACACACACACATATATATATATATATATATTTACTGCTTATAAACTTCAATCTTCCATGAATCTCGTACATTCATAACTGCTCTGGCGTATCAAATGTAAATTCGCCCTTGCCTACCGAACGCTCCTTTGTGGCCGAAAGGTTAGGCACGTCAGCGTAAATGACGGTTCCGTATATGATGCAGGTTCGAATCCTGTCAAAGGACGAATATTTTCTATGAAAATTTCTCGGACATTCAGGCCGGTAAATGTTATTTAATACTGTTTATTATAAACAGAGCATTTACTTAAATACTTGTATCTATAAAAAAGAACGTTAAACATAAAAATGTCTTTAATATCTATATATAGATATAGATATTATGATATCATATCTCTTCGGGACATAATTGATTCTCTTTCTTGGCATTACAAGAGAATTAGCTCATAGTTTATGGGTTGGGTAGAGACTGACTTATGCCTAGACCACAATTTGAAACCGTTTCGCCAAATTCATCTTTCTGTGCTGATATCCGTTACATAAAGTTGAATATAATGAGTATCTGAACGTGGTGTGATGGTTAGTTTGTCTCGCTAGAACAGTTATACGTGAGTCGTGAGTTTGCTCCCCCGACTGTGTGCACCATACTTTCGGCCGTGTGTTACATGTAAGCTACACTCAGAAAATCACAATAATGTTGAAGTTAACTAGACGGTAGTTGATTGGCTATTACAGTTTAGTAAGATCTGTTTCAATTTCCGTGTCAAATTAACATCGCCAAATTATTACCTAAGGCTAGTTGTCCTGTTTAACGATGTGTAACAGACGATATGCACGCTAAATGCATATGTTCTTCATTTACAACGCACCAAGAAACCTGACCCTAAATCCAAATAAAAAAGAATGTATTTAAGAAATTATTAATGTTTGAAGAAACAACAAACTGATCGAAGAAAAAAAATGTTGTCATGAAAATTGAAGAGATCGGATAAGGAATTAATTTCTTTAATGAACGGCCATATCACATTGATACACTGTTTCACGAACGATCACCGTAGTTAGCAACGTCGAGCCTGATCATAACCTTCGGAACGCCAACCGGTCACCCATCAGAGATCCGAGTTTGAAGTAATAGGAGAGCCGAGTTTCAGTTTTAGTTGCGTTCATTATATTTTCTTAGGCGTAAAAATCCTTGGGATAGGTATTAATGCGTCTATTCTCCTCCAGGTTATGGGTTAATTAGTGAAATTTGTATCACTAAATCATTATTATCTAAACAAAATTCTTGCAATATTTTTCTGTCTTTAAATAACCTGCAAAGGGTTGATAAGTCGTAGAAAATAAATCAATTTAATTAATTTAGTTCTTTTGTAAAATTCTTGTCTTTTAGAAAATCTCTTTTTGCAATGTATAACGACAATCAGAATTGGGTTTTCTAATGCCTGTTGTGTTCTTTACATTCGCTTCCCGGCAGATCCCCTTGGGAAAGGTATGAATTCATATCTTCTCCCCTATCTATGGGCTGAACAGCAGGATAAACTGGGTCTTATAGCCTCGGTTGGCAATCCGTCTGCCACAGAAAGACATGGCCCCCTGTTGCCGGAAAAAATTGCCTGAATGAATAAAAAGAGCCATGATCGCCAAAGCAGGTTTCACTCATGACACTAATCCGAGGTAACAGATTATATGTCCCTATAAAATGGACCAAATAACTACTAATGGCATATTTGAAAAAAATATAATTAGAGCACGGTGGTTTGCGGAAGTCCGTATTAGGCTCCTGTGCCATTCCACAATATATTTTGTTCGAAGGTCAAGAATATTGAGGCAAAGGGGATGTTGCGGCCTTGTTAAGACCAGAAATAAAAACACAAGAGAGGAATTGAGTTAAACACATATATTAACAGAAACAGTAATACAAACATATACAGACGAGAGAATTACAGCAAGAATGTTCTGTACGACTATCAGAGCTGACCCCGGGAAACTTCCCACTCCAAAAGGCAGTACCTGCTCTTATTTATAACTGGAAGGGTCCATGCGTCCGTGGGTAAATTACCATAACAGTAGAGAATCAAATTTTTATCGCTTCAAATGACATCAAAGGGAGGTGAACTTGTATGAGACACCTTATACCCGGTTCGTTAGTATTTATTTGTGTTGGCAACGGCTTCTCTAACATTCCTTTTCAAACAGATATTGAATTTAACACCACATATATATATATATATATATATATATATATATATATATATATATATATATATATATATTATCCCCTACATTTGGCTAAGTGTTACATATACATCTACTTTCTCACACAAGGTTTCCTCGTTTATATGCAGAGTTGGCTGGGATTAGAATATGTTGACCACAACCCCTGCGGATGGATAAAACTCTTACACCAATAGGCGACAACTAATCTCCCAACCTATCTCCAAATCAGGTAAATGTCTATAGTCATAAATGTCAGTTTATCGGAATCATTGTGAACTCTTTTTGAATACAGATTTTTTTTCCTTCTCCTTGATTGCTAGCCAAGCACGGTTGGCTTACTATTTAACCCATAGCTGGTCAGAGAAATAATGGGTTAACAGCTTTCGCGAAAGTATTTGTGTGAAAGTGAATGCAACGGCCCCGACCGGAATTCGATCTCATAACTCGATGTACAGATGATGCAAACGATTGATGCACTTTATCTACCGAGATGTAATCTAAATTACGAATATTTATTTATACCCGAACCAAGTAATTTTTTAAAGTGAAATCTCAATTAGCAGAATGTATTTGTTTCTGAATCTAATAAACGTTTCCAGAATCAAGTATAACGGCCAATATTTACCTGTCCCCTATCCAGGTAAATCCTTATAGACTCCAATATAAACTACCTATTATATGACTTACCTATTCCAAGTTAAGGTAGCTAGGTATATATCTAAAACAACAATAATTACCAATACTTGAACCAAATCATGTAAACGAACATTGTTTATCTATGCGCAAAATAATTAAATATTTGTAGACGGAAATCATTTCTATATTAAATCACAAAAGTAGAGGGCAACTGAAGAAAGTGTGTGATACGAAGAAGTTGTAGGAAGTGAAGATTATAGAGATAAATAGGAAAGACAACGATTAAATCTTGATATAAAGAGGTCAAATGTTCAGGGAGACATTCAAAGCAGGAATCTTTGACACAAACTAGCAGTTCTTGGTGAGTGGAATTTTCTTGCAATTAGTATATGTAGGAAATGAATGTGATTTGCCTCCCTCCTTTCGACTCCATAGCATGTCTTTCTGCCGTAAAAGCCTGAGCTAGCGGTACTAAAGGATGGAACTCATCTGAAAATTTGTCGTGGAAATAGCGAGAGGTTGGCGCCTTTTTTTTAAGTAAGGTTCAACATGCATAATGTGGTAGAGGTTTACGTTAACGCTTCAGTCTAGACTCGACCAGGGTAAAATCGTAGTAATCGAAGAAGCATCTTCATGGGACTCTGGACAATGCTTCGTGGGAAGAAGCTGTTTGAACTTACGGACGAGGGGTGGCTGGTTTGCTACAATGTAAGACGTTTCGACCTGCTGGGACCAAGGAATGTATTTCGGCCGGGCATTTTCCATGGAAGTCGCTATAGAGCAGCCAGAGACTCACCACGTTCCACCTGCGTGTTTGTGTGTGTGTGTGTGTGTGTGTGTGTGTGTGTGTGGGAGAGAGAGAGAGAGAGAGAGAGCAAGAGAGATGTTGGAGGGTGGAAAATAATTCTTTTCTCACAAGAACTCGGGGACGCTTTTGTACTCTGTCAAGAGTGGAAAATGACAATTGGGCAGCTTTCGACCAAATAGGTCAATAGAGATCAATTATCGGCTCTAACCAGCTCTTATGACGGTAGACGATTGCATGCGTTGTGTCTATGGTTAAGAACTGATTTGTCTAGATCTTGTGATCTATATATAAAGCCAGCGAATGATGGCTCGATTGCACACTACTTAAGGCCGGCCAGTCGGCTATTCTCTGGTGGCGAGACTGTGATGCCCTCAGGGGCATTTCTTTGACACCCGATCAACGTCCGACACGGCTAACATTTCAGGGAATAAGTTTTTGATTTAAAAGATTTTCTCAAAATTAAAAACGGTTTTTCCGATTTTCTCAAATGTAAAAATACTGTCATCAGTATTTTCCTTTGTCTCGTTTTTTTTTTTAACCATTAAGTGGATTCTCTTTGTCCTTTCTATAAATATTTTCTTAATAATTCTTGTGTCTTGATTAGCAGTTAGGTCTCACTTATTTACTGTTGAAATAGGTAGATGGAATCGTAAGTTCTAATATAATACTTTCTATTCTGGAACTTCTCAGATGTGGATCTCTCTTCCAGTTTCATGCATCATGGTGACCTATAATAATTCAACATTTAAATGCAACCTGAATCACTATGTCCTGTCTTTCTGGATCCACGTCTTTTATGGAGGCATTACCGCATTTCTTGGTTGTGAAATGATTAAAAAGAAGAAAAAAACTCTCAACAGATGGAACTAGTGAATGAAGTTCATCTGAACATTTGTCTTGGAAGCGTACTGGCAGGTTCAATGAAGTTCTTGTAACCGAGTGTTAAAAGCACGGTGTTTTCTCTTGCAAGTGGCGGGAAGCAGGTTTGTACCTTGTCAGAGGGCACATTATCTGAATTCTTCTCGAATACACAGGCCGGTAGAAAAAAATGGACACAGTTTAAAATAAACGTAAAGTCTCCTCAAATAAGGATATCCACTGAAAATAACGTTTGAAGTAATATATATATATATATATATATATATATATATATATATATATATATATATATATATATATATATATATATATATAATAAAAAAGGCTTAAACGCTAATATTAGTGTTTAAGCCTTTTTAATATATACGTACTCTGTCCCGGACATTGGGTTCTACCTGGATTCTGTCCTCTTGGATTTATTTTTATACAGATATATATGCCTGTGTATGTATGTATATATATATTTTAGATATATGATTTCATATGTATGTGTATATTTACCACTAATATATATATATATATATATATATATATATATACTCGACTCTCGCGTCGAATTCGACGTATGAGGGTCAAGCAGATCAGTTCTTAGGAAACCGTCAACCCGACAACAGCACATGAGAATTCTATTATAGTGGTGAAGGTTTCGTGCAGGAGAAAACGGCCGAATACAGAAACCTGGTGCACTAAGATCCCAAAACGACCCTTCGCAGGTTTTGAATTCAGAGTTGTCCTTCTCCTAAACCAGTTGCCATCCAAGGCTATAGAATCCAGTCTGTACTGCTATTTACCTATAGCTACACCAAGAACTTGACACAAATATTAAAGAAACCTGCCACCCGCACAAACCAAATCCACCTGCAGAGCAAAAGAATCAATGTCCATTAAATGTCCATTAAATGCCAATTTGCTTGCAAAACCATAAAAATATACAAAGGCACTGTAAAATCAATAGATAGTGAAGGTAAAACATACATAAGGAGCTTGAAAAGCCACGATCCTGAAAGCAGAGACATTCTGCGCATAAAACATTTTTTGGAAATAGTAAATACGCAAAAGTGGCAATGTCATTCACAGGTTTTAAATTCATATTTGTCCTTCTCCTTGACAAGCGGCCACCCAAGTTTGTGCTGGTATTTACCCATAGTGGGAAGAGGGTGTGAAAGAAGAGTCATGCCTTTCCCAATGGTATTAGCAGGAAAGTGAATGTAACGGATTCGACTGGAATTCGAACTCGGCTCTCCGATTCCGCAATCTAAGCCACTATCCATTACTCCACCGTGCCTCTTCTGCATGTATGCGTATTTACGTGTGTATGTGTGTGTAATACATGTATCTGTATGTAATATATCAGTTGATATATTAATATTACGATTATTTTGTTTTATTTCTGTGGTGTCTGAGATATTAAAAGACTAAACACGTACTTCTGAAACTCGTATTATTCTTTGTTTTTTTTCCTTAATTTATTCTTTACCTATTTTATTATTCTGTTCTTCAGACAACACACCAGATTTTTCCAATGATTTGTTTAAGGTAACGAATTGTCATTCGTTAAGGTTATCGCTAAGCAGGATATGGCTTAATTCGAGGTATTCAAGTGATTTGATACTTAAAGGCATTCATGTAATTTTAACTGCAAGTTATTCAAGTGATTTTAGCTGAGAGGCATTCAGATGATTTTAACTTGAGAGATGTCTATGTGATTTTAAATTGTAAAGCGTTCAAATGATTTTAACCCGAGAGATGTTCATGTGATTTTAACTGAAAGGTGTTCCTATGATTTTAAATTGAGAAGCGTTCAAATGATTTTAACCCAACAGGTGTTCATGTGATTTCAACTGAAAAATATTCAATTGAATTTAACTCAGATGCATTCAAATGATTTTAACCTGAGAGGTGTTCATACGATTTTACATTGAGAAGCGTTGAAATAATTGTAACCCAAAAGGTGTTCATGTGATTTTAACTGAAAGGTATTCAAGTGATTTTAGCTGAAAGGCGTTCAGATGATTTTAACTTGATAGGTGTTCATGTGATTTTAATGGAAAAGCGTTCAAATAGTTTTGACCCGAGAGGTGTTCATTTGATTTTAACTGAAAGGTGTTCATATGATTTTACACTGAGAAGCGTTCAAATGATTGTAACCCAACAGGTGTTCATGTGATTTTAACTGAAAGGTATTCAAGTGATTTTAACTGAGAGCCGTTCAGTTGATTTTAAATTGAGAAGCGTTTAAAAATTTTTAACCCCAGCGTTCTTTAAGTGATTTAAGCTAGGACTCTAATGACAAGAAAATGTCTCTAGGCGAAAATATGAAAAAAGTAAACAAATAATAAAAAATGGAAATATGAATGAAATGATGCAAACAGGCAGAGACTACGCGACATTCATTCAGAAAGAAGATCTCTTTAAATTAAAAACTACCATTCTATGAGTTACAATAATTTTCACTTGATCAATGCCCAAAACATTATTCAGTTCGAAAATAACACGAAATATTACTTTAAATACAATCTCTTCATATCTATTTGCAGCAGACCTCTGCATATCTTTTACTTGCCGTGTAAAACGTAGGCGATCATGGCTCTCCACAATTTCATATCTTTTGGAGCTCTAAGTAACGTTTGATTCTTACACCGTACCTTTTTGTTATTAGCTAGCTATCCATTCACACAAAATTGTTTAGCAGGTTACCAAGGCTCTCCACAACTTCCTATCTTATTTCTCTAAGCAACTTTTGAATCATTATCATTCCTCTTTGTTTTTATAGGTGATCATGGTTCTCCACAACTTCCTATCTTTTGCCGCTCTAAATAACATTTGATTCTTTACCATGACTATATGTTATTTTTCAGCTATCTATTCACACAATTTCATTTGGTAGTTGATCATGGCTCTCCACAACTTCCTATATTTTGTTGCCTGACGTAAGTTTTGACTCTTTACCATTCGTTCTTGTCCCTGTTCTTCTATCCGTTCGTGCTTGTTTAAACATTTAATTCGCTGATTTTCCCCCGCTTCTCTTGCTCTCATT
>CAHIKZ030005529.1:965000-975000 GCA_903632075.3 Acanthosepion pharaonis | reverse complement strand
AACAAAACTTCACAGAACTACGTAAAATTAACTTGCGGTGGTTCTGACAGCGCCAAAAATTGGAAAAACCCAAATATTTTTGCACGAAATCAATTTGCAAACACCATTAAGAGGCATCGCTTTAGCGAATGAAAGGGGGACAACTCATAACGAGTTATACTTATAAAACCCAGGTTGTGTGTGTGTGTGTGTGTGTGTGTGTGTGTGTGTGTGTTCGTTTATATATGGAATCGGATTTCCTACATTTTTCAACCGATTTCAACAAAAATTCACTTTTTTTTTGGCAGGTAGTGTTTCTTATTGACTTGCACACTTTTTTCTTTATTTTTACATTCAGAATGCTTTAAAAATTCCATTTACAAGAAAATAATAAAATTCTATTTTATAATAAAATTCTGTTCAATCAGTAGACTCATAACGATTGAAAACAATGTTTTTGTTTGAGTTTGGGTTTGACCAATTCGTAAAAAAAAAAGAAAAAAACTAATTAAGATATGAGTGTGCGCCAACCTTAAACAATAATCTTTGTCAATTTTATTTTTCAGTCTTTATGATGGTCGATACTTGATCTATCTCTTACTGTTACATCCCCGGGCAACGCCGGGCTCTACTGCTACTACATTATTATTATTATTATTTTTATTATTATTATTAGTAGTAGTAGTAGCAGCAGCATTTCCTTTGATTTCTGACGTTTACACATTTCTTTTCCGGGTCCCGCCCAGGGACCTAAGGTTAGAAATTACCCTCCTTTTCTTTATCCTTTTCCCAAACACATCTTTTTATTCTTACTATCACTCTCTGTAATTGGCACTCCCAATTTCCTTGGGGTGTTTTGCTTAAAATAATTCCGAATGGTCCCTGTGGAATCCATTCATTCACCATTTTAAAAGGAAGATTGACAAAAATATTAGAAACAAAATGTCTATATATATTCACAAAGTATTAAAGAAACAATAGATTCCTAATTACCTAAATACACTCTCTCTGCCCCTATATATATATATATATATATATATATATATATATATATATATATATGTGTGTGTGTGTGTGTGTGTGTGTGTATATAATTATAAATAAATATATATATATATATATGTATAATTATTTATATATTATATGCGCGGTACTTATTAGAAAGAGCTCAATATCAAATATTGAGCAAATATATATATATATATATATATATATATATATATATATATATATATATATATATATATAAAAACCTTGGTTGTCCATAGTATCTGAGAATTTCTTTCTTAAATATCTATTTCATCAGAATTTAATATATAAACAAGAATTCATAATTAGAATGAAAAAAATAAAATATCCATTATCTATTCTGGTAATGAGTCATATATATATATATATATATATATATATATATATATATATATATATATATATATATATATATATATATATATATGTGTGTGTGTGTGTGTGTGTGTGTGTGTGTGTGAACACAAATTTATATATATATATATATATATATATATAACACAAATATTTATATATATATATATATATATATATATATATATATATATATTATGCCATTTCATAAAATAATACAAATGGCTGCCTATTATCCTGTAGCTGTCGAAGAATTCTTAATTCATTTTTCTCGCCTCCACAATTGTTACCTTTCCATTCCTGAAATGCTATTTTAAAATGTTATTGTCCATTCAATTTGGCTCGAGGCAATGCACAAAGTCGATCACTGATGACATTTTGCGCGCCCGTTTAAAATTAATTCGAATCTCTCGAATAAACTGCTGTCATTATGACGTCCCCCCAAAAAAAACAAAGCTTTTCTTTTAATGCATAGATTTTATGTTTCTTTTCTTTATTTTAATAATTATCTTTTTCTTAATTTCTTCATTAAAAAAACAATTATTACCGCAATTATTTCTCGCACTCGTGGTATTTTCATAAGAATAGTTTCGACGTGCGGTTAGCGTAATTGATATTGGTGCGAAAATGCCAATCTGCGGCTCGATTTCAAATTCCAGCGCCGATCTTCGGACAAGTGAGGCCTTGTGGACACATCACGTTTGCACGTCTTTGTCGTTTATTTGCTTTGTCGGATACCACTTAAGCGAGTATACAAAAATGGTAAGACAGAGAAGTGTTTCATCACCAGATTGCATTTACCTTTACAACCTGACATTTCTAATATAACTAGAGACTTACGGCCATATCACGTTACAATACCGGTTCTCGTACGATCACCGAAGTTACGCTAGAATGTGCGGCTATTGTATTAGATAATGCCTCGGAATTGTTAATCGGCCATCCGATTCGGTTCGTTATATTCCCTTACGCGCAAATAACGTTGAGAAATATATGAATCCACGTCTTCCCCTCCATCTACGGGTTAATTATTAAGACTTGTATTACTAAATCATTAATACCTTCACCAAAAAAAAAAAAGTTACAATCCAAAAATATTTCCTGGCTTTAAATAACCTGCAAAGGGTGGATAAACCGTAAAAATGAATTAAACTGTCAGTCGCAAAAACTTCGCCGGAAGTCAGAATCAATTTATTCAGGTATGGCTTAAATAGCAGCAAAATTTTGACTCCTCATCTTTGCGTGGCAGCTATCCCAGGGCAGCCGTAATTCCAAAACTGTGTGCTTGAGAACGAGTAACCACTATTGTATCTTTCTGTTATGTTGACGAGAGAGGATTTTGTTGTTTGTTCTTCACGTGTGAGTTCGAATCTTCGTCGCCATTTGTTATGGTCCAGGTCCTTGAACCATGGTGATGGTCCAAGGTAGAACCAATAAAGAAGAATAACACAGATATATTACACACAGGAATATACAGAGAAGTAGAAAGTGTTAGTACGAACAATCAGGTTTAGTAGAGAGAACAATGTAGTATCACTATTCCAATGTCTTGTAGTAATTGTCTGAATGCGACTCTGTTTCGAACTGCCTCTGACTCGACTGACTGACTCGCTCGCTCTGACTAACTGACAGAATCCTGACGGACCTCACTCCAGACTTCAGACTGAACGGTATTTTTCACAATGGGGGCATCATGTGGCACAAGGCCGGTTTAACGTGGGATCTCCGAGCCCGTGGGCTCTGCAAAATATATGCCCTTTGAACCCATATAAACGGGTTCAGGGTCGGTCTTTCTCCCCGAAAGAGACTCCGCCCTTCGGCGTAGCCTCGTTCGGGTTCCTCCCCGCCCGAGGGCTGAGAGTTCAAACGATCAGCCAGTCAGCCGGTTACCCGACTTGGTTCCTTATGAGGAAACATACGGCAATAATTAGCAATTATAAAAACTTTACAATAATATATTTTTTCAGGAAAATAAGTTTATGATATACTGGAATATGCATATACCTGTGTTCTCCCTCACTGGAATTTGATTGGCTAGTGTCCGTCATAAATCCCGACGGACGTGTAGGTACGACAAGAGCTTTCGTCTGAGAGCTAAGGCTATAACGACGCCCATTGGACTATGCCATTGATCTACACTTCTTACCTGCGACTACGACGCGTACCAGTCGATTACTGCTACCGTATTCTACTTGGTTATAGTAGCCAAAACCACTTAGCTATTTCGTTCAAATATATCCCTTTCCGGGACATATCAGTTTATTAAATCCAGTAAATGTTATGGCTATTTCCAATACTGATCGGGGTCTCCTTCCTTGCTTTTTTTTCTGTAGTAGAGTGTCAAAACTTTGATTATGTCATTGTTTTCTCTTCGAGTGACATGTGATATCTATTTTAGATGTTGCTCTTGTTCGATGTCCGCAAATGATGTGCGTTCTGTTGTCTGGAACAGTCGTTTGTTTGCGATTCTGTGGCGTAAAACTGTGACGTTTTTATAACACCAGAGCATGTAGTCCAAAGAAAGATGGTCCTTGCTAAGATTTCCAGCTTTAATTTTCACGTGTGCGCCAATAATCATTGATCTGAGATGCCAGTTGTATACAACTGACTGTTTAAATATTTCTGAACGACTTCTGTGAACTTCATTGAAAGCAAGCCTCGACTTGACTTGGATATTGAAGAGCAAGATTCCAGTTTGCCGGTTAACATTTTGTTTTGTAGCAACTTGCGGTGTTGTGTGAAACTATCCTTAATGCAGCATATTCCATCTTCAGTATCTTTATCACTTCATCTGAACTACCTGCATTTAATTCATAGTCTGACATATTTAAAGTATTTATTAATTGCACATCGTCTGTGTTTATGATGAATTCAGGCTATGTGTCATCATTGCTTTCATTACAGTTCTAGAAATAGTTTATATATATATATATATATATATATATATATATATATATATATAGTTTTATGCAATGGCCAAAGTCTCACAATTATTTTATGCTTATACGTTCTTTTTTCATAGATACAAATATTTAATTAAATGCTCTGTTTTTTAATAAACAGTATTAACGACATTTACTAGCCTGAATGTCCGAGAAATCTTCATTGAAAATATGCGTCCTCCGACAGGAATCGAACCTGTATCCTATGAACCGTCATATAGCCAGATGCGCTTTTACCGATTTCGCCACAGAGGAGCGTTCGGTTAGAAAGGTCGATTTTACTGTCTTTAAACTACAATTCTACATATTTTTTTCTCATACATTCATATCTACTCGATGCGTATCAAAATATAAACAAATGACGTCACACATTATGAAATGAAGTCCGACAATTATTTTAAGTTTTTTTTTATGTTTATCTATAAAAAAAATGTATAAACATAAAGAAATATCTTAATATATATATATTTTTTTTTTAGCTCAATTGATATTTTTTCCTTTGAAGTACCCAGCGCTGTGTTTTGTATTTTAGCAGATAATAACAATTCTCTCTTCATGTTCTTTTGAATTCTTCAATTGGCCGTTTAAACAAATTATTTAGCAGTGATCTCCAAGACTGAAAGAACTGCTCTAATACTGATATATTCAGCTTCCATTGTTTATGCCTCGGGTAAAAGTTAAACTTTTCTGTCAGATTTTCGTTTTCTGGAATTATACTTTGCTACAAATTAAAAAATGTGACATCCGATGAAGATCTGGTACTTATTTTAAAAAAAAAATATATTTTAAATCTGGTGTATGGTCCTAGATTAGGTGAAGTTACAGGGAATTTAATTTTGATCAATGCTGTATTTTCTTGATTGAGGGTGTCGACCTTCATCCACTCCACCATGACACTGTGTATATTGTATGTTCCTTCAATATAACCAATCTGTTTGTGTGAATGCACGTTTTTTTTTTGTGATATAAACGGCGCGATGGATAAATTGTCGTCTGATTTACGCAAAAATGAAAATAACATTGACATCTCATTTTAAAAGATATATTTACCAAAATTACACCAAAATATCTTGAAGTACTAAAGAGTAAATTCATTCAAAAACTCGCCATTGGCTTCAACTATGGCCTCCATAGGACTTCGGAATATCTGGCAACACTTCTGAATTGTCTCCTTGTTTAAGTAGCTGAATGCTGTCATAATCATTGCCTTCAGTTCATCTTTGGTGTTACATGGAGTTTTTTTTTTGTTTCTCGCTCAATTGAGCCCCATACATCAGAATCAAAGGGTTATTTTCTCGGAAGTAAGGTGGCGAGATGTAAGGGGTGATGTGGCTACAGAAATTGTCTCCCAGCCAGCTGTTTGTGTGACAGGGTGAAATTAAAAATATAAAATGGCGAGAATTTACATATCGCACCCTGTATATCAAGATCATAAGTCCCATAACCCATTAGGGTCGTCGTGGTGTACAGCAGGGTTGTATGGGCACTACATGAACAGCAGCCGCAAGAGAAGTGGCGTTGCCTGGGCAAGCGCTGGTCCTCAACAAGCTGGTTTGAATTCAGATTTTTTATTCTGCTAGACTAATCGCCAACCATGGACCCAGCCTCCCCTGCTCTTTAGAGAAGAGATGGATTAGTAGACTGTGAGGAGGGGGAAAGAGATGGTAGCATACATTTCCGAAGGGTATCAGCAGGTAAGTGAATGTACTTAACTCGGTTCTCAAATTCCTCAATCCTAAACCGCTATCGCTTACTAAACCATCTCTCTCATATATATATATATATATATATATATATATATATATATATATATATATATACGTAATACACAATGCCGGCAGTACGAATCTGACTTGATGTAAGGTGATAGAGAGAGGGGAGTAGGAAGACGACCGATATGATCGAAATTAGAGGGAAGGGAGAGATAGGAATATGTTTGAATCTATCTTTATTAAGAAACTTAAATGTCGGGTAGCATAAAGTACCACATGTAAATACTTTGATAAAGATACATTTACACATATTCCTATCTCCCCCATTCTCTATCACCTTACATCAGCTCAAAACTACCCCTCAAAACTTGTATAAAAATAATAATGTGTAAATGTTTAAACCATGTTCATTTATGCTTTTGTTAGTTAGTTGTTTACTCGTATCGGGTTTTTTTATTTGGGCTTCAAACCTGCATCTGTGCGATTTTTTTCGACAGACTTTCATGTTTGTAGGTCTTTCTTTTGTTAAAACCTTTTTTTCCTCGAGATTGATTTGATTATTGGCAAATCAAAAATTCGAGGGTTTTTCGAAACGAGTATAGTTATCTATATTTATATATATATATATATATATATATATACACACACACACACACACACACACACACACACACACATATATATATATATATATATATATATATATATGAAGAAATATACGCGTAAGGTGTGCTATATTTATAGGATAGTGCTCACTATCAGAGGTAGAGCGTGTGTAAATATAAAAGTGAACATTGAAATCAACACTTAGAGACGCGACAGGTTGTTTCATGCTAGACGCAATCATCAGGCCACGAGTGTTGTTTTTTTCCCGGCTATGTACATATACGGGTATGTGATGAGTACGCTCACATACTTACCACAGAACACAAAAAAGGCCAACAGGAAAAGAAATATAATATAGTTCAACCTATCCTACAGCAAAAACGTAAAAATAAACGTAGGAAAATATTCTTCAAACTCTTACACAAACACTTCCCGGAATCAAGAACCTTACACAAAAAATTCAACGAAAATACAGTAAAAATCAGCTAAAAATTCTGCACCGAGAACATGGCACAAATGATAAAAGTGCACAACAGTAAAACTATCAACAAACCACACGAACACATTAAACCCACGTGTAACTGCAGAATAAAGAACGAATGTCCCTTATACGGTAATTGCTTACAAAGCAACGTAATATACCAAGCCACGATAAAATCACCAGATAATGAAGAAAAATTATACATAAGAGTAACTGAAGGACCCAGGAAACAAAGGAATTATGAACGCAAAACACATTTCACAAATAGCAAATACGCGAACAGCACAATGCTTTCTAACACAAAAAATATACTGAAAAATAAGGAAAAGATCCTCAGCCTACAACAACCAATCAAAAACTTTCAAACTTTGCTTGGAGGAAAAAATAGCTATCATTACTTTCTCAGACCAAAATAAATTATTAAATAAACGATACAAACTCATCTCAAAAAGCAGACATGAAAAAAAATTTTACTACGTTGCTTAAAATCGAAAAGTGAAAAAAAATAAAATAATAAATAAATAAAAACAAAATGACAATAAAATAAGTAAAATAAATTAACCTAAACAAATTACCAAATCACACAAAATTTTAGAATAGACGAAAATAGAATGAATAAAAAATAAAAAACAAAATCAATTAACCCAAATAAATAAAGTAAATAATAAACAAATTAACAAACCATTATGACCAAAATATTAGTTGGACTATAAAATGAAACCAAACATCGGACGAAAACATAGATATAACTGTTATATAACGAAAAAAATTCTATTTTACTTAATCGAAAACCGAAAAGAGTAAATAAAAAATATACAGTGTAATAAATAATAAGAATAAAATAAATTAATCTCAATCCAAATAAATAAATAAAGAAGCAAACTAACAAACCGCTCCCGATAAATTAATCGTAAGAAAAAGCAATTAAACATTAATAAAAGAATTAATTAACAATTTAAAAACTGCTTCCGCCAAAATAATAGTAAAAATAAAATACAGCAATCAACCCCAAAATTGAATAAATAGCTATAATTTTTTCTTCCCAAACCAAAAAAACTACAAAATAAGCGATATAAACAAACTTTTACTACGTTAAGAAAACACCGATTCAAATAAAAATAAATAAATATATAAGATAAGAAATAAAAATAATGAATAAAAAAAAAAAAAATAAATAAAAACAAGCAAAATAATCTAAGAGTTATGGAGTGGTTCCACAGTGGAGACTTGTATTTGTACTAAGTCGGTCCTAAAATAGATTCGACGTACAAAACGTTAGAACTTGATATAATAGGTAATGACGCAGAGTAAATCTAGCTGTGGTCGCTGACACTTTAGTATCCGACTAACGGTCGTCCGGCATCGACTGATGGACCGACCCCTGAGCGACTCTCTCGTTACTCTTACTACTCCTACTTATTATAGGTGGGAGAGTCTATTAACTATAGAATAGATGTGTCCCACTATAACATCCCCCCTAAAACTTTACTCCGTAGGAGTAAGCAGTTTTCTTTATTTATTTTTCATTTTTTATAAGAAAAAAACAACAACAAAAAATCATTTTTTTTTTTTTTAGCAACATCGTAGCGTATCTCCTACGTTTTTTTTATCCACTTTTAAATGATCAGTTACATTTCTTTTTTCTCCTGGATCGACGTACCTCAGGTAAAATTGTTGCAGGCGTTGTTAGATCAAACGTATTGAAATTCACCTCCATCGGCGTTTCTTCCGCGGGACCGCTGTCACCAACGTCTGAAAAACGTCATCTGATCTGGTTACTGAACGTGAATTTTTCGCCTTTCACCAAGTACATCATATTGCCAATTCGCTTTTCTATTTTTTGATACCTCCAAAGTGTTACGAGAAACAACCTTCCGCTTTGAGCTTCTTAAGGATAGAGTCACAGTTTCTGTAGGTTCTCCTTGTGGTTCTATTTGTTCAGCCTATAGCTTCCCTTTTGTTGATCTTGTGCTTCTTAACGTTTTCTGTAGTAACTTCAGTTGACTTAAATCATTTAATAATACTGCATGTCCTTGGCTGCGGGTAACTCAGTTTTTCTCGGTGTCGGCTTCATCTTTACTTTCTGGAGCTTGTTTTTCACGTATATTGTCGGTGTTACCCATTCAACTTTTTTTAAATACACCGTTTTTATTTCTAATCTGTCCAATTCTTTATTTATCTGTTCAATTGAAGCAAACAGCGCATTCCTTTTCTTTTTGAATACCGCTTGAGCGTTTTCTTTTCGCTGTAATTTTGCCTCCCTCTTGGTACACGTTCCCAAACCTGGAGAAAAAACAGTAGGAAATATTCCCTAAGTTTCCTTACTAATTTTTGGGCTTCTGAGTTTAAACTTTCCACCTTCTAACAGGAAGAATTTAACGGTAGATCCCATAATTGAAATTCTGTTATCCAATTCGTACCAAGTAAGTTCGTGGTATTTTCTATGACAAATAGTTTAGCTTTTCGCGTTTTTTTTATTATTTAACGTGACGTTTGTAACAAATTCGCCAATAAATTGTATTTTTCTCCCGTCACTGACCTCGCGATTTTATTTGTCTTCATTAAAGTTGGTTTCCCCAACTTCTTCCACGTATGCAAATTTATGATAGATAGGTCGGAGCCAGTGTCTAGTTGCATTTTTATTTTTTTATTATTTATTTCGACGGTAACAAATTTTCTGGTTATTCCATCGTTCACCTCGTCGGACTTTAATTTTCTTATTTTATTGTTTTTATTTTTTGACCTTCAGTGCGAGCTTTTATGACCAACTATTTTACATTTGAGACATTTTTTATTTCTAAAATTGCAATATCTGTACCAGTGAAGTTCACCGCAAGCAAAACATGGCTTCGAGAGTTTTTGTTTATTTTTCTCGGGTATTTCACTTTTTGTTTGAT